>JABCMJ010020899.1:0-32286 GCA_014822125.1 Arbutus unedo | reverse complement strand
TATCGTATAAATTAACGAAAATTTCTGGGCCTTTACAGCCCCTGCATTTCGGTCCTCCACAAAACGTTTCATGTCCTTTCAAACACAATAAATAAACTCGAAAATAAGTTACATTACATCCTTTTGAAAAGTAAATCCAAGATGTTGGGTAACTCCCACTATAAGTTCTCAAAATCATGCATCACCACATTCATATCACGCACTTCACGCTAAACGTCCGAAACAACACTTGAAAAATGATAGGGTGAACTACACAGGCCAATAGGAAAGTTTATACCAACATTATATAAATATGAAATGATATGACATGTGACATGAACAATTCATAATAATATAATCAAGTTATAAAGCTAACCCAACGCAATAATTTATATCATGTTCCACATATCCATCTCATAATTCAATGGTTCATTCACTCCGTTTGCCTGAATCGTTTCACTAATTCATACTTCCATTCAATCTCAATTATTGACAACGGCACCTCGCTCGATGCTGGCCAAACAAGCCATAATATCATCATACTAGCATGATTCCCTCAAAAAGCTTGACCATTTTCATAACTAGCGCCACTCTCCAAGGAGACTAGTATAATCGGTTCATTTATCAATAGCACATCTCCTCACGGAGGCTAGACCATTTTCATATTAATATCATTAGCACGTCTCCACAGTGAGGCTAGACCACAATGTATAATGTCAATGCATAAACAATTCACATATTCACAACATTCATATGTTAGTTTCATAACATTTATGGAATTGTCATAACAGAGTCCACAATGTGCGAAACAATCGTCTATACTCATATACGTGATATACAATACTAAATGATGGCCCAAAATCATAAACAAATCATCTCAAAGTCATTATAAAAATTTCACAAAACAGGCCTATTCGCTCGAGCAACACAAAAGACAATAAGAGGTGCTCGATAGTTGCTCGAGCGACTTCCAAAATGTACACGTCAATCGAGCAACCTCAGCAATTTTTGAGTTCTGTAGAATCGCGACGGGTCCGAACCAAAAAAATCCAAAGCCACAATATACGATCATTATGTAGAAAAGCTCTACCAATAACATTCATATATGCATAAAGAAGGTTAAACGCCCCTACCTCAAGCTTCGGATCACAAGATTTAGTGAAGAACGAGAAACCCTTACTTCAACTATGCACTGAGCCTCAAATCTGCTCCTCCGAGCTTCGGATATCACCCAAGTATGGCAAGAGCACTCAACATCTCAACGGAATTCGAGATTGGTTAAGCAAATCGACTAGATTTCTAGAGAAAAGGGAGAGCTCCAAAGGTTTTGAGAGAGAAAGCAAAAAGGGACAAAATGGCTTATGTCTCACTCCCCCTCACCAAACCAGATTTTTGGCTAAGTATGGCACCCCCAACTGCCTCAACACTCCTCACAAGGCAGACATGTCGAAGTTAAATTCTCGAGCTTGAGTCCCGCAACTAAAAATCCTGAGACGCATAAAATAAAACTGAAGACGTAACCCGCTATATATATATATATATCAAAATAATTATTTTAAAATGAAAAATTTTCTGGGCCCTTACAAGATGGATCCAGTCGATGATCGTTGTTGGGTATTTGTTGTTGTTAGAAAGGGCACGGTATTAATTTTGGCCATTTCTATCAAGATTTGGACCTTGATTTTGCAATACACCTACTACAAGATATGTTGGCAAAGGGTTATTTTGCACAAATCCTCTATCATTTCCTAAGATAGGCCTAGGTCCCAATAGGGTCCTATTTGCACCAGGAAGGACTGAATCAAATATAGGGTTTGTGTATACTCGTGGTTAGTGTGTGGACACATTCTCATGTAATGGCTTTCAATAGAGCCGTAAAGGTGAACAATTTTTGTCACCTCCACAGAAAGTGAGACAAACCCTGTCATCATGATAGCAATGAGGTCTTTCACCCATTATGTTCGATGATTTGTCAATGCATGTGTTAGTTTGACTACAAGGTTTGGTATATCCAGAGTTGGCGTTTGTTCTACTACTTGTCCAATCCTCTGGCCATCAAAACTAGGGCTATATGTTTGGCCTTACTGAACCCTAGTTTTTGGATTCACTGTGACTTCTTCTTGAGGAACAGTCTCTTCAAATAATATTTCACCAGCAGGTTTCATTGTTGTGTGATCTTTGCTTCTTCTTGCCGGTACCATTACTTCTAGATTAGCAAGTTTGTCCTCCCTCTAGCTCTAGAAATTGTTGCCGAAAATTTTGTTGTCTTGATAGGTGAAGAAGAAATAATGACAACAACAACAAATTACAAGTCTTGGAAATGTGGATTGTTAGTAAGGTGGATGTACGGTTCACCGCCGTGTTCCACGATTTCTCCATAAGTATAAATATTTCAAAATCAATTGAGATAAGTAAGAAAGATTTTATTATTCTCTTTAGGACTTGGATAAGGAAAATATCTAATTTACAATACTACTCCTACAAGCAAAAGTGAAAAAGTTGCTAAATTAAGGGTGAAAATGTGTGTCAGTGACCCTCCTTCTGGCTGAATCTTCACATATTTATGTTGGTGATATATAGTTGAACTTACTCTCTAATATACCTTGTGAAAGAAAATTGTCATTCCACCTTTTTCATGGGGGTCTTTTAGAACCTTTAACCATCTCTGGTCTTTTTGTCTAATTCTCACATAGACTTTAATCATGACGTTCATACTTGGGTATTCTCTGATCTCTTGGCACGGTCACCTCATCCCATCTTGGATAAGTGTCAAAATATCATGTAATAAACTAGGACATAGTTATAGATAAGATCTTCGCAATTTAGATAGTTGAACACATATATAGAGGACTTATCACCCATTGAGTGTTCGAATCCAATTTTGTTTCATTTGGACGCACCCCCATTGACCCAAAACAACAATACTCTTAATTAAAGGGTTTTCTGTAAAATTATTTCAAAAAATTATGATTTTGATTTATTAGATTTTTTTTCTAGAATATACATTTTTATTTGGTTATAGAGGCAATCTAGTGACCAGAATATACCAACAGAACATGTGTGTGACCCGGTACTGCAGTAATGTGCGTTCGAATATGATAGTGGCTGACTTAAATGCAAGGTTCATAAAAAATGTAGATCCATAACTTAGCTTTTTGGTTAGAATAAATTCCCTAAAGTAGCAGTAGTGCAAGTGCTCTTTTCGTTTTTCTTTTAACGAGTTGAAGTGCTTTGGATCCAACTAAATGATACCAAACGAATTGAGTGACGAAAACGTTTCCAGTTGGCGCTTTCCCTCTTTCTCTCCCTCTCTAGACATAGCGGAAACAGATTCTTTCCAGAGAATGAATCCTTCTAAACATGTGCTTTTTTGTATACTACTTCCTACCTTTCGATTCATATCTGTCGAGATATGTAGAATATATATATTCCTGAATGTCATCCCAGGCCCAGCTATCTTTTTATCTTATTACGTTCAGACATTCCAAAGAATTTGGCTATGTTTTGATCATATCAAATGATTCGGGAAAGGAAAAACAAGGATTAACTTACTTGCGAATACACAACACTACTTTTGTACAGTGAAGTAAAAAAAATGTCTAGAATCTAAGAAAAGAAATTAAGAAACTATTTCCGAATTCAAAATCCATGGTGATTCACTTGTATTTGCAGCCCCCACAAATCGAAGAGAATCATGATCATTGATTTTGAATTTGAGAAAAGTTTCTTAATTTGTTTTTTTGAATGCTAACACTCCTCAAAGGAGAAAGCATTCTACTGCATTTGTTTTCTAATAGATGCTCCAACATCTAAACCAAGTGGACTCGATCAAAGGATTTGAAGAAAAAAAAAAAAGGAATCCTTCAATTTCTGTCTTATATTTGGCGCCATTGCAGGAAAGAGAAACCTATGCCATATATAGTTTTGACTAATATTTGAGAAATTTGTCTAAAATGGTTCGTAAAAAATACTGAATAAGTTTGTAACTAATCAAATTCATTAGATAACAAATAAACGAAGAAGATAGGTAACAAGTTAAATTGTAGAAATGGATATTATATCAAGCATAAAATCATGAGTACCTATAAAATTTGTAATAACTTCAAATTTTTACCGTATACATATATTGATAATTATACTAAATAATATGTACCATAAAAAAATATGTGAATTGTTGTTAAACACACTACCAAAAAATGATATTTTACTAATTAAGAGGTGGGACCCTAAGGAAATTAAAATCTAGAAACACTTGGAGGGTCCCTGAGTTGGAAGTAGTAGAGGGGAGTGGAGGAGGAATAATCTTGGGAGGCATAGTCTTATCAACTTTCTTCCCACTTCTTAAAGTGGTGATGGACATGACTTGCTCAAAATTTGGAGGTACTAAGCTACCCACAAAATATTGACCTTGGAAATTTGCCTGTGATTGGGCAAAAAACCTGCCTTTTTCTTGTTATTAAAGCCCCCAAGATGGTAGTGATTTTAGCTATCTGAGAACGGATGTCTCCGATGGCTTGTGTAGCCTGTTCATTGATGTTCGCTTGGATTTCCATGAATTTCACCAACAAATCCTCAAGATTCTGCTTTGGAGGCGGTTGATAAGCTTAGGACCCATAGAAGGCCCTTGAGGAGGATAAGGTTGTTGGGCATTGGGCGGGTACCAATGTTGTCCTTGCCCTTGTGGTGCAGAAAAGTCTTGATTTGGACCCTAAAATTGGTTTTGAAAATTGGATAGCCCTTGTGTTAAAAACCCAATTGAAAGCAGGTATATTAGGGCACTTTTGGGCAGGAGGATGCCCCAGTGTCTCACAGATAACACACACTTCATTTTGTTGATAGACAGAAGAGATCTCACTGACTTTGTTGATTTCCATATTTTCCATTTTTCGGGCCAGCAAGTCGAGCTTTTTATTTAGGTCATCTTCTTCTCTTAGTACATACTTACCAGGGGCGATTTGGGCAACGAAAGTCTGTTTGTAGGTACAATCATGTGGATCAGTATAATCCCATGATTTATTTGTTCATGCCAAACCATCCAAGTAATCCAATGCGTCTCTTGCTTACTTGTTTAGAAATTTCGCATTACACATCATGTTGACAAACTGGCGATTGCATGTAGAGATATTTTCATAGAAGAATACAACCAACTGTCAGTCATCATAGCCATAATGTGGAATGACCAACAAATATTCCTTATATTGTTCCCAACTTTCACAAAAAGTCTCATTGGGTCTTTCAGAAATGTTTTGAATTTGTTTCTTTAAATCGGTGATTCGATGCATTGGGAAAAAACATTTTAAATATTCAGCTTGCATCGCAACTCAATTGGGCACAGAATTAGACTTCATAATGAGAAGCCAACTTTTGGCTTTATCTTTTAGTGAGAACCAAGAAAGTCTCATTCTGGCCATCTCGACCTATACTGTGTTAGTAAAAGTACGACCACCTCTTCAAAGTCAAGGATGTGATCATAAGGATTTTCGGAGTGCATTCCGTGAAACGTGGGAAGCATAGGCAGCATATTTGGCTTAAAATGGAAAGTATTGTTATTTGACAGTCCGTCTGTTAAATTATAGTAAGAAAGTGTAGTAGTGTGAGTCGGGTGTAAATACTCCCTCCCGCATGGTCCGTGATGATGGTACTTGAACATCATCGGCCCTATTGTTGACAGCCATTGCGTTATTGGAGAGGTTTTTAATTCTTACAAATCGATTTGTGTGATCACGAGTGTACAAACTCATACAGAAAGCTCACTCCCTAATAAAGATATATAAAAAGAAAAAAAATTAAACAACTGCAAGTTACGTACCTTGCCTTAACTGTTCCACGGCAGCGGCGCAAAAAATATGATCAACTGGCAAAAGAGTGTTGCTGATATGCCGATCAAATCAGTATTTAATATGGAACCGATCCTTGCCTCAAGAATATGGAAAACCAGTATAGCGGCAAGATAGAGTATCGATCCACAAAGAACAGCAAGAATATGTATTGCGAGGCTTGAAGTTCTAGCGTTTCAGATGCTAACCTTTGATTTTGTTGGTTGATTTATGATCTAAAAGCTACAAATTAACTAAATAGGAAACTAACTGATTAAAGAAAGTAGGCTAAATCCTCAAAATCATTCCATTCTTTATTTAGGTAACAACATCTTCTCGTTGTATAGCTCAATCAATAATTCAGGCATGAGAATATTGATCGGATCTATCGATGAAAATAATTTGATTCTAAAGATATATTCAAGGACTGATTCTCGTTTACAAATAATAAATCAAAATGTAGGAAGACATCGACACAAGTATCAATTATACAAAATCAAAGGCGACAATTGATTTAGAGCTTAACACTCTATGTTTGGTTCTAAAATTGAGAACTTGTATCAATTTAAATAAATAGTAAAAAATATGAGGAGACGTCAAAACCTTGAATCAAGGGATGAAATTTATCCTAGCATCTTGTCTTGGAAATTCAGCCTAGCATATTAAAATAGAAAACTAAATAATAAATTGAAAACATCTTACCAGATTCGCTGAATAAAGTAAAACTCCAATAATCTTTCCACAAACTTGATTCAGACTTGAATTAATTGAATAAAGCTTGAAAATAGAAAAATAATCAATTGCTAGTAATTTATGTGTAGAAAACCTATATAGAACCTAAGAGAAAATTATTGCTAGAAGTAGAAAATTGAATGTGTCTATATCTAAACCTCCTAAGTCTTTAAATAAGGAAAATCTAGGAGAAAAATAAGGGAAAGTTACGTAATTCTATAAGGAAAATAAATTACAGGACTAAGGTCAAATAAAATAAAAGGCAATCAAAATTAGTTGACACGCACAATCCTGACCAGTCAGGCTTTGATCGTGACTGGTTAGGTTTAGATTTTGGAACTTTTCTGCTCTATTTTTCCAAAATCTAACTTGATGGCCTAACTCGATGATCCAGTCAGGATTTTTTTTCTTTGTTCTGCATGACTGGATGGTCCAGTCACCCATTGCTCACAGTTGACCAGTCAGGTTTGGCCTAACTAGGTACCTGGCTGATGAACAGGTTAGGACCATACTTCCAAGGGGTTTTCTTTATTCTAATTTCCTTCAACAATCTTTTAGTTTTCTTCGAACTCTGTATCACCCTCGGCCTCGACACTTTGTCCAACCGCACATCCATTATTCTTTGGGTGGCAGGATCTCTTCCGGGCATTTGGATATCACAATTCTTCGTTAAACACCCACTTTATTCCAAGAAAATCTGAAATTGGACAAAAATTACTCCACATACATTACTTGATAAACTTAACAATTAAGTACCACACGTATGCCTAATACTGACATGTTGAGCTGTTATACAAGGTGAATTATGGTCTTAACAAAGGGCGTAACAACATCGCAGAGGATTATTATCATGACATAGCTGGTAACAAAACCCTCACCACACCTTTCTTTGTTATCAATCCTCAATGAACTTATAATTTGTTACAGTGAGAGATTGGATCCATGCATGCCTAGCAATCCCTTCTACATTGCATCAATGCTTAATTTTCTAGAATGGCAACGATGTAGAAATTGTCTGGGTAGATAGAAGGTCGTTCCTAACATCTGCTAATCATGCTGAAGCTTAGCTATATCTTAAGGAGATAGGCCTAGTAAAAGTGACAGGGATAGATAAGACTAGATGGTCTAAGGCCATCACATTATCAAACAAAACTTCCATAGAGGAACTCAAGGCAATTTACAAGGAAATGGTCGGCCTCCTCATCACCGAGGCAAATGAGCCGATCACTCCAATCATTTAAACGTTAACTGATAGATCTAAAGCCAACATTGAATGAGCAGGTTATGGCCCTAGAAGCCCTAATGGCCAAATTAACTACTTATCTGGCCAATAGAAAGCTAATGAGTTTACACGAGGAGGAGGATACTTCGGCTATATTAGCTGAAGTAATTTTTGAAGAAGATCAACCCCCAAGAGAAAGTAATATAGTGGGAAGAATGGAAAGTTGCACCAGCCAAGCTGGATGGCACTAGATTAGAGGTTTAGGACCCTCTAGAGAGGCAAATTTGGGAATAGAAGAAAATTCTAAACCTGAGTTTATCAGCCAGCACTTACCAGAGGCAATCAAGATTTAGCTCATCCATATTCTTCACGAATATAAAGATTGTTTCGCTTGGGTTGTCCTGGACGTTGGTGGAACATAGACCACCTGTAAAGAATAGAAAATTTATAACTCAATATAAAAAAATATATTCTTAATTTTTTATTTAATTAATTAATTTATTACTTTTTTTTAAATTTGATTATGCATTTATGTTAATTGCGCTATTTTATTTTAGAATGCATGATATTATGTTGGACTTATTTGTGTCTTGCGTATGTTGGACTAGACCCTAATCCAAATCTTTTTCCAACCCAACCCAACAAACCAATGTATCTTAACCCATTTGGTCCAATCTATTCTTGAAACCCACCAGCATATATTGGCCCATTTTTGTTCCATATGATGATTGTATTTAGTGTCAACCACATAGGATCATTTACATTGTCATCATCACCCCATATGCTCTCTTTCAACATGTGTTGTATATCTTAGTACTTATACGCCTATATCTTTCATAATTTACAGAAATCTTCCCAAAATCTCTATACAACCATGGTTTTATAACAAAATCACTTGGCCCTAACATCTTCTTGCCCAATGGATGAAACCCATGAAGATTTTCGAATTTTTCTTGCACTCTAAGTTCTGAACTTGCCCAATGACAGTCATGGTTACCGTGTCATCCAAAATGCACTCCCATGTGCAAGCACATGCAAATCATGGTTATTCTCACCCTCTTTCCCTATATATAGGGCTATATTCTCAGTATTTTTCACACACCAAGCAATTGAATTTAAAGTTAGTAATGAGTATGAGTTGAGAGTTCGGGAGAATCTGCAAAAAATTTGAGAGATAGAGAAGAGTTTCATCTTTGGATTCTTGCCTTTTAGTGTCAAATTGGTAGTCCAATCCTTCAATCCAAGGTGTAAGCAAGCTTATTTAAGGTAAATTTTCCTTCTCCAAACTTTACTTTGTGCCCTAGACCTTGGTAAAAAGCTTCACGAAGCTTTAATGGTGAAACATAGAATTGCATTTTGGATCAGCCTTCAAGTGTGACCAGTCAGGCGTGGAGCCTAACCGATCAGACTTGGCTACTGAAAATTTCCAGAATAAACCGTCCAGTAACGCGATCTAGTCACACATTCCAGTCACGCATCCCGTGACCTGTTGCCATCTAGTCACGTGATTCAGTCACTCATTCCAGTCACACACCATGTGACCTATTGCCATCTAGTCATGTGTTCCAGTCACGTATATCCTGACTTGTTCCCATCAAGTCACCCATATCCTTACATGTTCCCATCAGGTCAATCATATCCTGACCTGTTCCCATCCGGTCACCCATATACTAACCTGTTCCCATCAGGTCACCCATATCCTAACCTAATCCCATTAGGTCACCCATATCCTGACATGTTCCCATCAGGTCACAATGTTTTGACCTGTTGCTATCGGGTCACCTATACCTAGAACGTGAATTGAAATTTTTCAACCAAACATCCTGGATATAATTTCAATTATAAATTTTGTTATGTTTATTTAATATTGATTACTTCCAATGATATCTAATGCTTAATGTCTTAATTTCTCTATTTGTACACGTACGATTAAGTACACTTGGGGATAGATTATTAACATAATCTCATTATGAGTATTCAAAGTCTAGTAACCATAAGTTGACACTGTACTCACGTCTCACGAGATTTTGATCAAAACAATATTTTAAAAAATACCAATATATGTGTCATGAGTTTGAAATTACTCATTGGGAGATGTGTTAGGATATCTTGAACCAAGATATGGCTTAAGCCAAACTAAGTTTGGTACCACCAAGCTGTGTTTTGGAGTCGAGTTGGTCACGTCTGTTGTATTTAGCCAAGTTATGTCTTGAGTCAGTTATGTTCGTAAGTCATGTCGCGTCTTTTCAAAAACTAAAATTTTGTATGTAGAGAGGAGGTAGAAGTTGTGGAGTCGAGACACGACATATGGGAAGCATAATGTTTGGGAGCATGAGATACGAGAGCCGATATTTAGGTACACTAGCGTCAATTTAGAGGTTCAGTTTAGGGATCAGGACCATATTGGTTGGGAACATCTTGACATTATTTTGGAAATAGATTTTGACTTATGAGCAACGCTTGTGTCGGCCCGAAACTTGAAAATACTGAAATGAATTTTTGGACATATATAGAAGTTGTCAGACACTGTGATAACAAACTTAGAGATTGGCCATAGAGGTTAACTTAAGGGATGTTATCACTTGCATTTTACTCTAATTCAAATTCTGAAATTTATTATTTGATGCTTTCGCTTATTGTTATTAAATATCATATGTGTTACACTCTGATTTTCATTATGCAATCTATCTGTTATCCCGATTGCTTGCTTATGTCATTATATTGATCATGCATCATACGGTCTATTGCGCAAATTGAGTTTATGGGTAGGAATTATTTATTGAGTTTCATCGCTCATTGGTGCAACTTCTGCCCTTGACTTTTCATGTCAGGTATCTTTGATGATGTAGCTAAGCCCGCTTATCCTGAACCCGACAACAACTGTTTTGAGGAAGACCAAGTGGCACCTTGATTTACTTAGTTATTTCGAGCCCTTAGTTTTAAAATCTTTATTGTAATTTTTATTTCATGTATTTCTATTTTTGTAATCAAACTCTACTTTTGCTATGAAATGGAAAGTCGTATTTGGTTTTATCAAAAAAAATTTTAATTTTAACGCCTCTAAATATTTGGGGTGTTACGGAGTGGTATCAGAGCTCTAGTTTCCCTTTATTTCAGACCTAGGGTAGATCACATTTTGAGTGTCATATAAGGGGATAGTTACTATTATGCAATTAATTATCTTGACTGATATCATATATTATAAGTCTAAAGCATATACTTATATTTTCCTTGTATCTGTCTTCTGACTCAAACTTCGACCATGTGGACTTCTTAGAGGACGAGCTACCTGAGGACCATGCACTTGTTCCGGTACCACCACTTGAGATCATTGCACCTATACCACTTCTTGAGGATGATAGGCTGCTAGATTGGATTAAGGACGATCATGACCCTGAGGAGGACCACACTGATGAAGAGGTCGATTTGTACATGGATGACGATGACTTCGATGATTTGATCATGGAGTAGGCTGAGGAAGACCTCGAGGAGCCGGTATTTGACAAGGTTGATATTGATGGAGTGCCCCCAGAGGAAGACCCGGAGAGTGACATAGAGCACCCCCTAACCCAGAGCTGATTGGAGTGCATTTGGAAATGACAGGTTGGAGTACTTGGGATGACCAAGTTTGGTATACGCTGGGCACGATGATTTACTTGAGGATTGCCCCTGTAATTCGTTGCTATTGGAAAGTAAGAGGAGAGCCTTACTACCTAGGATCATTGGCAATTATCGAGCAGCTTCAGGATTAAAGGTACCTGCTCAACATACGAGCCGAATTTTTTAAGAATGTAAGAAATACTGTGTCGAGGCACATGCTGCAGAGGCATCCACCCTTGGATTGCAAACGGATCATCAACCCGCTGGGCAATCTAAACTTCTTCAACGTCGACAACTACACTAACACCCCTTTCCAACTAGAGGATCAACGACAGGTAAACCCATGGGATCCAGACTCATGGTCTTACAAGGTTTACTGGATGTGCTATGGGATTGTCGAGGCCACCTGGGAGCGGGAGTATTTGCTCTTGCGTGATTATCTAAGCCTCTTACTTTAAGCAACATTAGTAGGGTAGTAGTAGGGTGATAATTTTGTGGGACGTTAGATGACATAGGATGCACTCTTAGTCGGATAGGTTTTTTGTTTTGCATATAGGCCATGTGCCATTTTGATGTGTAAATGCATATTTCGGATGTATTAGCATATATTTGACTTATGATGTAGTGATATGATGATGATATGATATTCCTAGCATTAATAAAAAGAACTTTTGTCACCTATTTTGTCCCTAAACTTTAGAACGTCTAATTGTGGATGGTTGAAACGAGAAACAGGGCTAACACTGGTAACCAAGCTGGATCTAGCAACTCACTCGCTAACTTGCCACCTCCACCACCACCATATGCTACACCTAGTTTTAATGACTTTAACTAGTTAATGTGTTCTTTCTTTAACATTTGCCACAACCCCCAATAGCTTGGACCCCAACCTTCACGCTCAATTGAATCGGAGTGTGTTGCTCAATGAATTCTGCAAACACCGATCCCTGGTTTTCTCTGGCAAGACCAACCCTACAGTTGTTAAAACTTGGCTAAAGTAAACTAAGAAGCTGTTTGAGATCATGGAAGTCTGCGACAATGGTGATTGAGTGGCTCTGGAAGCCTATCAGATGCAGGGAGGGCCTGACCACTGCTGGGATGTGTGGTCAAGACAACCCAAGATGTTCATGCAATGACATAGGATGCCTTCAAGGCACTGTTCCTTGCTAAGTTCTTTCCAACACCTGTTAAGCACGCACTTGTTCAAGAATTCATGAATCTCAAGAAGGGAGGTGTGATAGTGACTTAGTTTGCAGCACAATTCGATAAGTTATCTCGCCGTGCTCCATAGTTTGTTCCGACCGACGCCTCGAGAGCTCAAAAGCTTGAATGGGGACTGAGCTCTCACATCAGAAAGAATGTCATGTCATTAAAAGAGGAGACGTATGTAAAAATTCAAAAATCTCAAGCCAAAATTTCAAATCTGACTGGATGACTTGACCAGATAGTCTCAAACCTGACCGATCAAGTTTGACCAAAAGCTAATATTTTTAAAATCGGACTGAATGATTCTAAGCCTGAACTAATGGTCCTAAACCTGACCTGATAGTCCAAAAATTTGACCCGATCGTTCTACACTATTTCTTCACCTCAAACATGTTTAATCACTCAATTTATGTTATGCATTTCAATACGAATCAAATAACTACCTTTGGATCACATAAATTAAACGAAAAAAAATTTCGAGCCCTTACATTATCATTTTTAGCATGACACCTTGAAATTGAAATTTCATAAAATTCATAGGTCTTGGTATCATATCTTCAAGTCCCATTCTAATTTAAAAATATAATTTTAAGGTCTTGCAACTGAATTCCCTAGGCTTGTCCCAATTTTGAAATCAATTTTCATTCATTCGAATTTTTAGCAGAAAATCTTCAAATTCAATTCTCGAAAAATTTGTAAAATTTGTAGGTCTTATAATCAAACTTTTGCGCCTCGTTCCAATTTTGAAATCAAATGTTCCAAAGTTATCATGCAGAGCATGACACATTGAAATCTTTTTTTCAAGGATTTCTCTAAAAGTCAAAGTTTTTGAATTCGGATTTTCAAGCCTAATTCCAACTGTGTAGTCGAATTTTCTAAATTCCCATTTTTATTTTTTATTTTTAACACTAAACTTTGAAATCGTGCTTTGAATTTTCTTTGTAAAACTCATCATTCTTGCAATTAAATTTCTAAGACTTGTTCCAATTCTGAAATCAATTTTCATTAATTTGAATTTTTAGCAAGAAACTTTCAAATTGAATTCTCGAGAAATTTGTAGGTCTCATAATCAAATTTTTGCGTCTCGTTCCAATTTTGAAATCAGATTTTTTAAAGTTATCACGATCCGCATGACACCTTGAAATCCTATTTTCAAGGATTTCTTGAAAACTCAAAGGTCTTGGATTCAAGTTTCCAAGCTTAATTCCAACTTTGAAGTCATTTTCAATGAAAAACTTGAAATCGAGTTTTTAAGAATTACCATAAATTTCATATGTATTGAAAACAAATTAATTTGCAAGTCTAATTCTGATTTTAAAATAAAATTTACATAATTATTATTTTTGGCATGACACCTTGAAATTGAATTTTCAAGGATTTTCCTGAGATTCATAGCTCTTAGAATAAACTCTTCAAGTCTCAGTCAAAATTTAAAATCTAATTTGAAAATGTTTCATTTTTAGCACTAAACTTTGAAATCGTGTTCTAAATTTTTTTTTAAGACTCATTGTTCTTGCAACTGAATTTAAAATAAAATTTACATCATTATTATTTTTGGCATGACACCTTGAAATTGAATTTTCAAGGATTTCATGAGATTCATAGCTCTTGGAATGAACTCTTCAAGTCTCAGTCAAAATTTAAAATCTAATTTGAAAATGTTTCATTTTTAACACTAAACTTTGAAATTGTGTTCTAAATTTTTTTTTGTAAGACTCGTCATTTTTGCAACTGAATTCCCAAGGCCTGTTCCAATCCTGAAATCAATTTTCATTAATTCGAATTTTTTGGAGAAAACCTTCAAATGGAATTCTTGAGAAATTTGTAAAATTTGTAGGTCTCATAATCAAACTTTTCCATCTCGTTCCAGTTTTGAAATAAGATGTTTTAAAGTTATCATGTTCTGCATGACACTTGAAATCCAATTTTCAACGATTTCTCTAAAACTAAAAGGTTTTGGATTCGGATTTCAAAGCCTAATTCCAACTTTGATGTCGAATTTTCTAAATTCTTATTTTTAGAAAGAAAAAAAAAACTTGAAATCGTGTTTTTGAGAATTACAGTAAATTTCAGAGGTATTGAAATAAAATAAATTTGCAAGTCTAATTCTGATTTTAAAATAAAATTCACAGAATTATTATTTTTAGCATGACACCTGGAAATTAAATTTTTAAGGATTTTCATAAGATTCATAGCTCTTGGAATCAAATCTTCAAGTCTCAGTCGAAATTTAAAATCTAATTTGAAAATGTTTCATTTTTAACACTAAACTTTGAAATCGTGATTTAAATTTTTTTTTTGTAAAACTCCTCGTTCTTGCCACTGAAATTCCAAGGCTTGTTCCAATTTTGAAATCAATTTTCATTAATTCAAATTTTTTGGAGAAAACATTCAAATTGAATTCTCAAGATATTTGTAAAATTCGTATAAAATGTTTTAAAGTTTTCATGTTCGGCATGACACGTTGAAATCCTAGTTTCAAGAATTTCTCTAAAACTCAAAGGTCTTGGATTCGGATTTCCAAGCCTAATTCCAACTATGAAGTCAAATGTTATAAATTCCATTTTTCAGCAAAAAAACATGAAATTGAGTTTTTGAGAATTATCGTAAATTTCATAGGTACTAAAATCAAATTTGTAAGTCTAATTCTGATTTTAAAATAAAATTCACAAAATTATTATTCAGCGTGATACCTAGAAATTGAATTTCAAGGATTTTCATTAGATTCATAGCTCTTGGAATCAAATCTTCAGTCTCAATCGAAATTTAAAATCTACTTTGAAATTTTTTCATTTTTAACACCAAACTTCGAAATGGTGTTTTAAATTGTTTTTGTAAAACTCATCATTCTTGCAACTGAATTTTCAAGGCTTTTTCCAATTCTGAAATCAATTTTCATTCATTCGAATTTTTTGTGCGGGCCCGAAAAAATTTTCATTTTTATTTTATAATCGGAATATCGTTAATGACTTCGTATTAAAAGGTATTACGTGAAATTGGTGATTGAGTATGGGTGAGGTGAAGTGAAAAATGAAGGAGAGGTGAAAAACCATTGGGTCAGGCCTTAGAACCATCTGGTCAGGTTTTGAAACCATCCAGTCAGGTTTAGAAAACCATCCAATTAGGTTTGGAAACCATTCAGTCAAATTTTAAAATTTTGCCTGAAATTTTAAAAATTTTAAGTCAGTGCAAAAATCTGGCTGGTCAGATTTTAGGCCATCCGGTTAAATCTTCTGGTTAAATTCTAGACATGCATTTTAAAGGGAAAAAATAGATTTTTTTAAAAAATATATCTAACTTTTTCGAAAGGGCTTTTCTCTCTCTCTCTCTCTCTCTCTAGTGGTTTTCTTTCCCGTCAAACCCCAACTTCAAACCTTTGATCCAACTTCAAGTCTATCAAATTCCTTTAAGGTCCATCACTAATATCTCAAGATTAGTGGATATCTCAAGCTTGGAGACACTTATTTCTCTTGGAAGAGTTTCATTGGAGTTTCTCACCACCATTGGAGCTCAAGTTTTGGAGCAAATCACGATGAGAAAAATAAAATGACTTATGTGAGTTCGATATCAACCAAATGGTTCATTAGATTCAAAGTCAATGTCATAGATTGTTGAGAGTTTGGACAAATTATGAGATTTTTGGATAACTTTGTTAAATTGAGGTATGATGATTTGATGCTTGATGAAGGACGTGAGTATACTTATGAGACGTGAAACGTGAGGGATAACTATATGTGCTTACGTAAGGATATGAGAGATTGGATTGACAGTAGAAAAGCATGAATTGTGCTATGGCTAATTTATTGGTACAGTGTAATGGTCAATGGAAAGTGATCCGGTATCGTGAAACGGTTAATAGAAAAACATTGGTATTGAGAAATTATTGACCGAATTAATGGAACAGTGTTGTAAGATAGTTGAATGTGTCGTTTGTGTTTATCTTGTGATTCCTATAAGCTCGTACTTGTTTATTGTTCATTGATCATATTATATGTCATTTCAAATCACAATTACATGGCATAGGTGTAAATATTCCTACTGGGCAATGTAGCTCACCCTATTATTTTACAGGTGTTGTTTCAGACACCTTGGATGAAGCTCGAGTGATGCATGGTAGGATGCAAGTTTCGAAGATTTGATAAGAGATATTCGACGTCTTGAAAGTGACTTTTGAAAGATGTAAACTAACATATTTTCGAGTTATTTCTTGTGTTTGAAAGAAAATATAAATGTTTAACTTTGATAATCTATTCTGATATATGTAGTGGGATGAGAATTTGCCCACTCTGATGTAACATATTTAAACGTGACTTTTGATGGTATCGTATATAATGAAACGATTTGGGATATTTGGTTTGATTGTTGAGCGTTGTGAGGTTTTACTTATGGAAAACTATTATAACAATATGTTCAAAAACAAGAATGTGACAACTTGGCATCAAAGCGTGAGTTAGAATACCTTGAGACCATGGGAAGACTTTATGTCTTATGGGTTTAAACACGTTGCACAATGGCATGAGTTGTATGTGTGTGCTTACATAGCATACATTGATAGTGTGTTTCTCTTTGTCGAAGAGTAGTGTAGTGTGGTTGACTCATATTGGGAATTTGTATTAGACTCTGGCTTTGGGCTGTAAATAGTTATCTGATTATGTAGAGATCTTTCTTATTATTGTAGCGTTATATCACTGAGGCGTGGAGTAAGATGAGTGGACTTCGAGGTCTTATTGTGAGGTGCATCTAGACGAGGTAGTTAGTCTAGGAATAGAGGTCCCTTGTGAGGATTATGATGAGAAGATAGGACATAAGGTAAAACTATTGATTTACCTGGATGTGTTTACAAGGTAATTGTGATGGCACTCGCTAAATTCAACCTAATGTTTCCAACAGTTGTTTCGAGTGCTAATGATCGAACTATTGATGCTACGAGGGAATTTGTACATGCAAGGAGCATGGAATTGCCGAATGATGTATAAAGAGATCTGTGGGCATAGGAAGACATTTTGACTACTCATTGTTCGTTGACATGCTTCTTGGAAAGAGATCGATATTTGACTGCACTTGTGAGACTAGTGAGTCTAATGTTTTCGATTGACTGTGCCATCTTTGACCAGATAGCTTGAACGTGGTGAGGGTTGATTTTGATATCGGCCTTAATTGGTTGTCTAGGTTTCATATTGTTATTGAGCGTTGTATTCGTGTTTGTTCACTCGAAGGTGATTGTTTCGAAATTGTTGGCGAACGTTGGGAACGATTAGAGTGAGATCCTTTTGAAATTTGTGAGTACGTTTAATGTTAGATGAAGATATGCGTGCCCGCATATAGGAAGTCGTTGTGGATGGTCTATGATGTTCAGTATATGTTTATGGGAGAGGGGTTGATTTTTTCAATAGATTTGCTACTGGTACCACTATCGTAGGGCCTACATGTCATTCGTGATTGCGGGATTGGGAGAATCAAAGAGGTAAATTGCATGATTGATGGGACTAGAGGTTTCAAGTGTTACACTTTGCGAAGTCTGGAAAGAGGGTGGCCTTGTACCATTTGGTTGTTCAACCGACGATGTTGACTTGAGTGAATAAGATCCTACCACATAATTGGGAATGAAAAAATTATGTACAAAATTCCTTGACGAGAATGCTCGAGAGTGTGCTTCTATTGCTATCAACTATTTGTAGCCTTACGAATTTAACCGTTACTTTTAAATCTAGATCTGTTACACCCAACTAAAATTTACACTTGATTATGACTTGAATAGTGCAATTCTTATGAGCATGATAGTTGTAATACCTAAGGATCATCAACTCGTGATATACTAGTTTGGCTTTGTTGGTGTATGAACCATATGGGCATGTTTTGTGTTGAGTTCATGGACTTGATAGTCATGATAGTGTTATATATATATATATATATATATATATATGTGAGCCGTATTGGCACATTTGCTTCAGTTTTGTGCACTTGTGTCGTCATGATTTTTACATATAGATTTGACATTGTTGATTCTTAAATTGCATTAGTATGTGCCTAGTTATGTGGGCGTAATAGAAATTTATTTTCTTCATGTACATGTGGACTTGTTTGACCAGGGAGAATTGAACACTTATTGAGCATATTTATGCATGGGTTGGTTTGCCTTGGAAGATGTATTTTTGCTGAGCTTGACATATGCAAAAATTGTGTCGGTACGATTTATATATATATCTTAGACTTGTTATACATTACTGATTGTTTACTTGTTGAACAGTATACGTGCATGAGTTGGATGTAGCGTTATGGTTTGATACGTTGGGATAGTAGACAAGTATCGGTGTCTTGTGTGTAGTGTTGGGATCTTGAGGGTGTATCCATGTCTTATGACTTAACATCATTAAGAGGTGTCGGTATCGACACGTTTAGTTCAATTTTGAGGACAAAATTCTTTTAAGGAGGGGAGGATGTAAGGGTCCGAAATTTTTTTATTTTTATTTTATAATCAGAATGTCGTTAATGAATTCGTATTGAAATGTATTACGTGAAATGGGTGAGGTAAAAGTGGGAAGTTTTGGAGAGGTGAAAAATCATCGAGGCAGGCCTTAGAACCATCGGGTCAGGCCTTGGAACCATCAGGTCAGGTTTGGAAACCATCCTGTCAGGTTTAGAAATCATCAGGTCAGGTTTGAAAAACTATCCAATCAGGTTTGGAAGGTTTGGAAACCATCCGGTCAGGTTTGAAAAACCATCCAGTCAGGTTTGGAAACCACCAGTCAAATTTTGAAATTTTGCCTAAAATTTTAAAAATTTTAAGTCAGTGAGAAAATCTGACCGGTTAAATTTTGGACCATCCAGTCGGATATTCCAGTTAGATTCTGGACGCGCATTTTAAAGGGAAAAAATAGATTTTTTTGGAAAATAGATCTAACTTTTTCAAAAGGGCTTTCTTTCTCTTTCTCTAGGGGTCTTCTTCCCCATCAAACCCCAACTTCAAACCTTTGATCCAACTTCAAATCTATCAAATTCCTTCAAGATCCAACACTAATATCTCAAGATTAGTGGATCTCAAGTTTGAAGACACTTATTTCACTTGGAAGAGTTTCATTAGAGTTTCTCACAACCATTGGAGCCCAAGTTTTGGAGCAAATCACTTGAGGAAGGGACGTTTTCTCTTCGGTTTATGAATATTCTACGCGTATTGGCCCATATTTATCCATTTTGATCATTGTGAGGGTTTTGTTCAATATTTCTCCATATTAGATTTTTCTTTGGATTTGAGGTTCGAGTGTCGAGTTTTGGTATCCATTTATCATCTTTCTTATCTTGCGTGGATAATCTCTTCCTAAGATCAAGTTACGTATGAGTTTAGTTGAATTGTGTTCCTAAGATCGAGTTTAGTTCCTAAGATGATGTAGGTGAGTTGACCATGATTTGTGACGTGACACATGAGATGCTACCCTTTTTATTTCTAGTTGGACTTTGTGAATAATGAATGTTAGTTGGATAACCATAACCGTATGGGTTGTGTCATGAACTTGTAATCTCTCATGCATTCAACACAATACATTTTGGTCTAACCTCCGTGAGTAGATGTGCTAGTGATTGATGAATTGTGGACTATCCTCCATAAGGAGACGTGCTAGTGATGAACAAAAGAAAATAGATTATACTAGTATCCGTTGGGAGTGGTGCTAGTTATGAAACTTGTCTAGCTTTCCGAGAAAAATGTGCTAGTAAGACGATATATCTTATTTGGCCATCTTTGGTCGAGGTGCCGTCAGTGACAAATGAGTTTGAATGGAACATACGAAACAATGTAATGGTTAATGAAAGTTGACTAACTTCTCGAGAGAATCATGTTAATAAGATAATATATCTTGTTTAGCCACCTTCACGTGTGATGCCAGTGTAGATTATTAAACTTGAATGGAACGCATGAGAACCTTTTCTCTAGTTTCCTTGGGAATTGTGCTAATAATACGGTTCATCTAACTACTATTAAGTGAGGGTTAGGAGTGAAGACGGACAGGAGACATATGGGATGTGGACTCATAACTGGTCATGAGAATCGTTGAATTATGAGGTAATATTTTCACATGATGATTAAGATTAACACAAGTGAGATATAACACTAAGATGAAGGGTAATGACCGCTCAATATATCAGGATGCTTTGGTATTGAAATGACATGCAATGATTGGTGAATGACACGTTGAAATAAGGTAATTCACTTGCCTCTATTGTTTGTTTCCTGTACACATTAAGGCGTTTGTTAACTTTTCATTTACTGTTGGAATTGCGTAGAACTCTATGACATATTGTGAACGAATGTTGTATGATGCTTCGTGACTATCATCTTGATATGTCATAAAATGAAAATGATAGATTACGTATGAGGGAAGTTATGGAATATATGGTCTATGTTGTATAAATAGAACTATGTGATAGTTATGTGACACGTGACAAGTCTGGACACCGACACGATATGAGATGACCGTTAAGAGACACGTGATGTACGTGAATATTGAACTAGATTTTCCCTTGGAAATTTTAAGAATGTGACGTGAAAATGTACTGTGTTCCTTCAGGTATGCCATGAGGGTATTAGGTCCCTTCATGTGAGTATTAGGAATGACGTGGATTAGTCCCATTAGAGATAAAGTCAGGTACAACAATTTGAGACTAAATGATAATATGTTGATAAAAACCTAGGTCATGGTATGAATTAAATGAAATTAGGATTTTGGACAAAGTTATCAATCTCGTACCGGCGAGTGTAGCGATTTTACTACTAGTACGGTATGTACCGGTAGCGGTGTGTGCTGGCGTACCATTTTGAATTTATCGCTAAAATTAATATATATATTTCAAATAATATTTTCTACAAAAAAATCATATTGAACATATAAAATAAAGTATCATAGTTTAAAAACAAATCACAAAACATAAAAAAAAGATAGTTTTAGTCTCAATGTATATCTAATTATCCAAAAAAAATATTAATTGAATTTTTCTATTTTTTTAAATACCGGTACGGTACGGTACGATACCGATCGGTATTGGCCAAAACAGTTGTTAGAACAAAACTCCAGCGGTCTGGTACCGTTATACGGCGGGACAAGATTAATAACTTTGATTATGAATGATGTTGATAGTCTCTTATGGGGCGTGCTAGGAAATGAGGTGGTGTACCGTCTCTCTTGGGAGAGTGTTAGGAATGACGATGTTATGATTAGCTATCATCGGGTGAGGTGATAATGATAACGAATAAATCACGATGAGGAAAATAAAATGACTTGTGTGAGTTGGGTATTGACTAAATGGTTCATTTGATACAAAGTCAATGTCATAGATTGTTGAGAGTTTGGACAAATTATGAGATTTTTGGATAACTTTGTTAAATTGAGGTATGATGATTTAATGCTTGATGAAGGACATGAGTATACTTATGAGACGTAGAACGTGAGGGATAACTATATATGCGTATGTAAGGATATATATGAGGGATTGGATTGATAGTATAGAAGCATGAGTTGTGTTATGGCTACCGTATTGGTATAGTGTAACAATCAATGGGAAGTGACCCAGTATCGTAAAACGGTTAATGGAGAAAAATTGATATTGAGAAATGGTCGACGAAATTAACGAAATAGTGTTGTAACATGGTTGAATGTGTCGTTTGTGCTTATCTTATGATTCCTACAAGCTCATATTTGTTTATTGTTCATTGATCATATTATATGCCATTTCAAATCACAGTCATATGGCATAGGTGTAAACATTTCTACTTTGCTATGTAGCTATTATTTTATAGGTGTTGCTCCAGACGCCTTGCATGAAGCTCGAGTAATGCATGGTAGGATGCATATTTCGAAAATTTGATAGGAGATATTCAACGTCTTGAAAGTGACTTTCAAAATATGTAAACTAACTTATTTTCAAGTTATTTCTTGTGTTTGAAAGAAAATATAAATGTTTAACTTTGATAATCTATTTTGATATATGTAGTGGGTCGAGAATTTGTTCACTCTGATGTAACATACTTAAACGTGACTTTAGATGGTATCGTGTATAATTAAACGATTTGGGATATTGGGTTGATTATTGAGTGTTGTGAGATTTTATTTATGGAAAACTTAACAATATGTTCAAAAACAAGGGCGTGATATTTTTAGCAGAAAATCATTCAATTGAATTCTGTAGAAAATTGTAAAATTTGTAGGTATCACAATCAAACTTTTGCATCTTGTTGTAATTTTGAAATCAGATGTTTTAAAGTTATCACGTTCCGCATGACACCTTGAAATCCTATTTTCAAGGATTTGTCTAAAACTTAAAGGTCTTGGATTTAGATTTTCAATCCTAATTTCAACTTTGAAGTAGAATTTTCTAAATTCTCACTTTCAACAAAAAACTTGAAATCAAATTTTTTAGAATTACTATACATTTCATAAGTATTGAAATCAAATTAATCTGCAATTCTAATTCTGATTTTGAAATAAAATTTTACAGAATTATTATTTTTAGCATGACACCTTGAAATTGAATTTTCAACGACTTTTATAAGATTCATAGCTCTTGGAATCAAATCTTCGAGCCTCAGTTGAAATTTAAAATATAATTTAAAAAATTTTCTTTTTTAAGACTGAACTTTAAAATCGTATTTTAAATTTGTTTTGTAAAACTCATCATTCTTGCAGCTGAATTTCCTAGTTTAATTTCAATTCTGAAATCAATTTTCATTCATTTGAATATTTAGGAGAAAACCATCAAATTGAATTTATGAGAAATATGTAAAATTTGTAGGTCTCATTATCAAACTTTTGCGTCTCGTTCCAATTTTGAAATCAAATGTCTTAAAGTTATCATGTTCCGCATGACACACTGAAATCCTATTTTCAAGGATTTCTCTAAAACTCCAAGATCTTGGATTCGGATTTCCAAGCCTAATTCCAACTTTCAAGTCGAATTTTTTAAATTCTCATTTTCACCAAAAAAAAAAGTTGAAATCGAGTTTTTGAGAATTACCATACATTTCATAGGTATTGAAATCAAATTAATTTGCAAGTCTAATTCCGATTTTAAAATAAAATTTACATAATTATTATTTTTAGCACGACACCTTAAAATTGAATTTTCAAGGATTTTCCTCAGATTCATAGTTTTTGGAATCAATCTTCAAGTTTCAGTCGAAATTTAAAATCTAATTTGAAAAATTTTCATTTTTACCACTAAACTATGAAGTTATGTTTAAAATTTTTTTTTTTTTTTTTGTAAAGCTCATCGTTCTTGCAACTGGATTTCCAAGGCTTGTTCCAATTCTGAAAACAATTTTCATTAATTCGAATTTTTGGCCAAAAAAAACCTTCAAATTGAATTTTCTTGAAATTTGTAAAATTTATAGGTCTCATAATCAAACTTTTGCGTCGCTTTCCAATTTTGAAATCAAATGTTTTAAAGTTATCATGTTCTGCATGACACCTTGAAATCCTATTTTCAAGGATTTCTCTAAAACTCAAAGGCCTTGGATTCGGATTTCCAAGCATAATTACAACTATGAAGTCCAAATTTTTAAAATTCTCATTTTCAACAAAAAAACACTTGAAATTGAGTTTTTCAAAATTACCGTAAATTTCATAGGCATTGAAATCAAATTTGCTAGTCTAAAATCTAATTTAAAATTTTTTCATTTTTAACACTAAACTTTGAAATCGTGTTTTAAATTTTTTTTGTAAAACTCATTGTTCTTGCAATTGAATTTTCAAGACTTGTTCCAATTCTAAAATCAATTTTTCATTAATTCAAATTTTTAGCACAAAACCTTGAAATCCAATTCTCAATAAATTTGTAAAATTTTTGGTATTATAATCCAACTTTTAAGTCTTGTTTTAAGTTTTGGTCTTATTATCATATTCAGCATGACATCTTGAAATTCTATTTTCAATGATTTCTCTAAAACTCGAAGGTCTTGTATTCGGATTTCCAAGTCTAGTTCCAATTTCAAAGTCGAATTTATTAAATTCTCATTCTCTACAAAATAAACTCTTAAATTGAGTTATTGAGAATTACTGTAAATCCTACAGGTGTTGCAATCAAATTTACAAGTCTATTTCTAATTTTAAAATACAATTTGCAGAATTATCATTTTTATCATGACACCTTGAAATTGAATTTTCAAGGATTTTTATGAAATTCATAGATCTTGGAATCAAATCTTCAAGTCTCATTCGAAATTGAAAATCTAATCTTAAAAATTTTCATTTTTAACATAAACTTTGAAATCGTCTTTTAAAAAATTCTATAAATCTCGTTATTCTTGAAATTGAATTTTTTATCATTGCTCCAATTTTGAAATCAAATTTTCAATAATTCAAAATTTTAGCACATAACTCAAAATGGAGTATTCTAGAAAATTGTAAAATTTGTAGGTCTTATAATCAAAGTTTTGAGTGTTGTTCCAATTTTAAAAACAAAATTTTGAAATTATCAAATTCAGCATGACACGTTGAAATCGTATTCTCAAGGATATCTCTAAAACTGAAAGGTCTTGGATTCGGATTTCAAACCGTAATTCCAATTTTGAAGTCCGATTTCTAGATTACATTTTTTAGCACAAAACCTTGAAATCGAGTTTTTGGCAATTATCTTAAATTTTAAAGGTGTTGAAATCAAAATTGCAACTTATTCTAATTTAAAAATAAAATTTATAGAATTATTATTTTGAGCATGATATCTTGAAATTGAATTTTGGAAGATTTTCATACAATTTCATAGGTCTTGGAATCAAATCTTTAAATCTAATTCGAATTTGAAAATCTAATTTAAAATTTTCTATTTTCAACATTCAACTCTGAAATATAAGTAAAAAAATTCCGTAAAACTCACAAGTGTTGCAATTGGATATTTGAGTTTTATTCCAATTTTGAAATCAAATTTTGAATAATTCAAATTCACAGCACAAAATGTTGAAATTAAATTTCTGAAATTTTTTTGAAATTTGTTGGTCTTATAATCAAACGTTTGACTCTCATTCCAAATTTTAAAATCAAATTTTCAAGCATTTCTCTAAAACTGAAAGGTCTTCAATTCATATTTCCAAGCCTAATTCCAATTTTGAAGTCAAATTTTTTAAATTCTCATTTCCAACACAAAACCTTGGAATCTCGTTTTTGAGAATTATCGTAAATTGCATAGGTGTTGAAATAAAATTTGCAATTCTTATTTTAATTTCAAAATAAAATTTACAGAATTATCATTTGTAGCAAGACACCTTAAAATCGAAATTTCAAGAATTTTCACAAAATTCATTTGTCTTGGAATCAAATTTTCAAGTCTCATTCGAAATTTATTAAAAATTTCTATTTTTAACATTAAACTTTGAAATCGTGTTTTAAAACAATTCTGTAAAACTCATCGGTCTTGCAACTGCATTTTTGAGCCATGCGCCAATTTTGAAATGAGATTTTCAATAATTCAAAATTTTTCCACAAAACCTTGAAATTGAATTTTTGTGAAATTTGTAAAGTTTAAAGGTCTTATATTCAAATTTTTTAGTCTCTTTCCAATTTTAAAATAAAAATTATCAAATTCAACGTGACAATTTCCAAGGATTTCTCTGAAATTGAAAGGTCTTAGATTTGGATTTCCAAGCGTATATCCAATTTTGAATCCGATTTCTAAATTAACATTTTTAGCACAAAATATTGAAATAAAGTTTTGGGAATTACCGTAAACTTTAAAGGTGTTGAAATCAAATTTGGATGTCTTATTCTAATTTTAAAATAAAATTTACAAAAACTATTATTTTTAGCATGACACCTTGAAATTGAATCCTAAAGGATTTTCATAAAATTCATAGGTCTAGGAATCAAATCTTCAAATCTCATTCGAGTTTAAAAAAAT
Organism: Arbutus unedo; assembly: GCA_014822125.1. Taxonomy (NCBI): domain Eukaryota; kingdom Viridiplantae; phylum Streptophyta; class Magnoliopsida; order Ericales; family Ericaceae; genus Arbutus; species Arbutus unedo. Next base: position 5,856 of record JABCMJ010020899.1, on the reverse strand, counting down.
TTCATTTTCAACATTAAACTTTAAAATCTAATTTTAAAAAAATTTCGTAAAACTCATAGGTCTTGCAACTGAATTTTTGAGCCTTATTCCAATTTTGAAATCAAATTTTCGATAATTCAAATTCATACCCCAAAACTGTGAAATTGAGTTTTCGTGAAACTTGTGTAATTTGTAGGTCTTATAATCAAACTTTTGACTCTTGTTCCAATTTTAAAATTATCATATTCAGCATGACACATTGAACTCAAATTTTCAAAAATTTCACTAAAACTCAAAGGTCTTGGATTCGAATTTTCAAGTCTAATTCCAATTTTGAAGTCAAATTTTCTAAATTCTCATTTTCAACACAAAACCGTGAAATCGTGTTTTTGAGAATTATTGTAAATTTCATGTGTTGAAATCAAATTTGCAAGACTTATTCTAATTTTAAAATAAAATTTACAGAATTATCATTCGTAGCGTGACACCTTGAAATTGAATTTTCAAGGTTTTCATAAAATTCATAGGTCTTGGAATCAAATCTTAAAGCATAATTCCAATTTCACGCGCAATTCCAATTTTGAAGTCGGATTTCTAAATTACCATTTTTAGCACAAAATCCTTGAAATCGTGTTTTTGAGAATTACCATAAATTTTAAAGGTGTTGTAATCAAATTTGCATGTTTGATTCTAATTAATATCACGTCCTCAATTTAAAAATAGAACTAATTAAATAAATCAGTACGTATAAGAGAATCCTTGCCAAAAACTCAATGAAATCCTCCCAAAATACCCATGCATAAGGAGATGAGTGTTCTAGTTTGATCATAAGTACATAATGGGTCATCTCATCCCAATGACCATTTAGATAGAATAAAATTTTCAAAATATTACATTGAGTATGTCACCAAAATAAGATAGAGTTACAATAAATTTTCTCAAAAATAATTAAGTAAAAGATACTAAATAATGTCATGTATGAGACTCTTTAAAAATCATGCAACAGTCTAAGCACCCATACCAAACGATGCTGAACGTTCGGTGTTGCAGTTGAAAAGAAAATAGAGGAGCTGAGCTAACAAGTCCAATAGAGAAATCTATACCAATCTTACGTGGATATAAAATGTATGGTATGACAAGTGAAGATAAATGTCCAATAATAGCGAGATCATAAACAAATTCAATTTAAAAGCTAAAGATGAATCATGTCATATAATAACGTCAATAACATCAACTAGTTCGTTAAAGAACTATTTATCACACCTCGTTGATTATTAATCCAATCAATCATGTTCTCTTGCATTTTCATTTTCATACTTAGTAATCCCGTAGGAGACTAGTTCATGACTCCTAGCATTCCCTTCGGGGAGTCTAGTTCGAGACATTCCTAGCATTCCCGAAGGAGTCTAGTACCATCACCCTAGCATTCCTCTCAAGAAGTAGAGTTTACACATCGTGTTGTTCAAGTGCCCCACGTATGTCACATGTCACATAGTAATTTTATTTCATCAACTTAAACTCTCAAGTATTGCACACGCCTAGTAATCATCGTCTTAAATTCATAACATATTGCGTTGCTACCATGCGTTAGGAATCCTAGAAATATGCCCAATGAATAGGTGCAAACATCAAACTTAGAAGTCAACAACTCAAATTTTCGATAATGATTTTAATAAAAAATAAAGTACAAAATTACTGGTAATATAGGCACTATTACCGGTAATACATACGCTACTACCGATAATACAGACATTATTACTGGTAATACAGAACACTGCCCGAAAATGAAATACTGAATTATCGGTAATACAAACACTACTATCGCTAATACAGGACACTGCTTGAAAATGTAAGACACTGCCTAAAAATGAGACACTGAATTACCGGTAATAGCATGGACTGTCCCAAAATGCGCGTTTTCAACAGATTTTTCTTCAACTTCTACTTTCAAGCTCTAAACCAACACCCAAACTTATAAAACACCAAAAGTAAGTCATACACACATGAAAGAGGTAAGATATCCCTACTTAGAGTGTCGGATTGAAGGATTTGAACTTCAAAAGTAAGCCCTAACTCTAATGGTGTATGAACTCGAAATAAACTTCCTCAAAGAGAAATTAGTATGATCAACTACCAAATACAGGAGAAATATGAAGGATCTTGAGAGATTTCAACGTTTTAACAAGATTGGGGAGATGGAGTTTGAGAGAGCTATCATAGACACACACCCATGGGTGCCCAACGAGAAAGAAGAGAGAGAGAGAATGAGAGAAAAATATGAATTTTAGCAAAAAAAAATCTAATATAAGGGTGTCAAAGCCTCAATTACACTCACATCCCCCAAGTGTAACACATATTACCCACAAGCCCCTTGTCAAATATACACCACACCTAAGTCCTAATTCATTATATATGCATAAAGTGTAATAAACTACTTCTTAAATCTAATTCCGGACAATTAATAAATCATTCAAATAAAAAATACACACACACACACACACATGTCTCGGGTCTTTACATTTAAAATCAAATTTACAGAATGATCATTTTTAGCATGACACCTTAAAATTGAATTTTGAAGGATTTTTATAAAATTCAAAGGTCTTGGAATTAAATCTTCTAGTCTCATTCAAATTTTAAATATTTCCATTTTGAACATTAAACTTTGAAGCCTTATTTTAAAAAAAAAATTCGTAAAACTCATAGGTCTTGCATCTGAATTTTCATGCCTTGTTTCAATTTTGAAATCAAATTTTCAATAATTTAAATTTAGAGCACAAAACCTTGAAATTGAATTTTCGAGATTTTTGTCTAATTTATAGGTCTTATAATCAAACTTTTGAGTCTCGTTTTAATTTTAAAATTAATTTTCCAAAGTTATCATATTCAGTATGACACCATGGAATCGAATTCTCAAGAATTTCTCCAAAACTCAAAGGTCTTGTATTCGGATTTCCAAGCCTAGTTCCAATTTCGAAGTCAAATTTTTTAAATTCTCATTTTCTACAAAATAAACCATGAAATTGAGTTATTGAGAATTACTGTAAATCTCACAGGTGTTGTAATCAAATTTGCAAGTCTATTCCTAATTCTAAAATACAATTTGCAGAATTACCATTTTTATCATGACACCTTGAAATTGAATTTTCAAAAATTTTCATAAAATTCATAGATCTTGGAATCAAATCTTCAAGTCTCATTCAAAATTGAAAATCTAATTTTAAAACTTTTCATTTTTAACATAAACTTTGAAATCGTGTTTTAAAAAAATTATGTAAATCTCGTTGGTCTTGAAACTGAATTTTTGACCATTGATCCAATTTCGAAATCAAATTTTTAATAATTCAAAATTTTAGCACATAACTCAAAATGGAATATTCTAGAAATTTGTAAAATTTGTAGGTCTTATAATTAAACTTTTGAGTGTCGTCTCAATTTTAAAAACAAAATTTTGAAATTATCAAATTCAGCATGACACCTTGAAATTGTATTTTCAAGGATATCTCTAGAACTGAAAGGTCATGAATTTGGATTTCGAAGCGTAATTCCAATTTTGAATTCCGATTTCTAGATTACGTTTTTCAGCACAAAACCTTGAAATCGAGTTTTTGGCAATTACCTTAAATTTAAAGATGTTGAAATCAAAATTGCAAGTTATTCTAATTTTAAAATAAAATTTATAGAATTATTATTGAGCATGACACCTTGAAATTGAATTTTCAAAGATTTTCATACAATTTCATAGGTATTGGAATCAAATCTTCAACTCTTATCCGAATTTGAAAATCGAATTTAAAATTTTCTATTTTCAACATTCAACTTTGAAATATAATTAAAAAAATTCCGTAAAACTCATAAGTGTTGCAACTGAATATTCGAGCCTTATTCCAATTTTGAAATCAAATTTTTAATAATTTAAATTCATAGCACAAAATGTTGAAATTATATTTCTGAGAAATTTGTGAATTATAATCAAACTTTTGACTCTAGTTCCAATTTTAAAATCAAATTTTCAAGCATTTCACTAAAACTAAAAGGTCTCGGATTTAGATTTCCAAGCCTAATTCCAATTTTGAAGTCGAATTTTTTAAATTGTCGTTTTCAACACAAAACCTTGAAATCTCTATTTGAGAATTACCGTAAATTTCATAGGTGTTGAAATAAAATTTGCAATTCTTATTCTAATTTCAAAATAAAATTTACAGAATTATCATTTGTAGCATAACACCTTGAAATTGAAATTTCAAGAATTTTCGTAAAATTCATTGGTCTTGGAATCAAATCTTCAAGTGTCATTCGAAATTTAAAATCTAATATTAAATGTTTCTATTTTTAACATTAAACTTTTGACTCTTGTTCCAATTTTAAAATTATCATATTCAACATGACACATTGAAATCAAATTTTTAAGGATTTCTCTAAAACTCAACGGTCTTGGATTCGGATTTTCAAGTCTAATTCCAATTTTGAAGTCGAATTTTCTAAATTCTCATTTTCAGCACAAAACCTTGAAATCGTGTTTTTGAGAATTATAGTAAATTTCATATGTGTTGAAATCAAATTTGCAAGACTTATTCTAATTTTACAATAAAATTTACAGAATTATCATTTGTAGCATGACACCTTGAAATTGAATTTTCAAAGATTTTCGTAAAATTTATAGGTCTTGGAATCAAATCTTCAAGCGTAATTCCAATTTCACGTGTAATTCCAATTTTGAAGTCCGATTTCTAACTTACTATTTTCAGCATAAAGCTTTGAAATCTTGGTTTTGGGAATTACGATAAATTTTAAAGGTGTTGGAATCAAATTTACAGAATTATCATTTTTAGCATAATACCGTAAAATTGAATTTTGAAGAATTTTCATAAAATTCATAAGTCTTGGAATCAAATCTTCAAGTCTCATTCAAATTTTCAATATTTCCATTTTGAACATTAAACTTTGAAGTCTTATTTTTAAAAAAATTCGGTAAAACTCATAGGTCTTGGATCTCAATTTTCATGCCTTGTTCCAATTTTGAAATCAAATTTTCAATAATTCAAATTTAGAACACAAAACCTTAAAATAATTTATAGGTCTTATAATCAAACTTTCAAGTCTCTCTTTAATTTTAAAATTAATTTTTCAAAATTATCATATTCAGTATGACACCATGGAATCAAATTTTCAAAAATTTCTTCAAAACTCAAAGGTCTCGGATTTTCAAGCCTAATTCCAATTTTGATGTTGAATTTTCTAAATTCTCATTTTCAGAACAAAACCTTAAAATTGAGTTTTTAAGAATTACCATAAATTTTGTAGGTGTTGAAATGAAAATTGTAAGTTATTCTAATTTTAAAATAAAATTTATAGAATTATTATTTTTAGCATGATACCTTGAAAGTGAATTGAAGGATTTTCATCAAATTCATAGGTCTTGGAATCAAATCTTCAAATCTCTTTCGAATTTGAAAATCCAGTATAAAAATTTTCATTTTCAACATTAAACTTTGAAATCTAATTTTAAAAAAGTTCCGTAAGACTCATACATCTTGCAACTGAATTGTCAAGCCTTATTCCGATTTTGAAATCGAATTTTTAATAATTCAAATTTATATCACAAAATCTTGAAATCAAATTTCATTTGTGAAACTTGTAGGTCTTATAATCAAAATTTTGTATCTCGTTCCAATTTTAAAATCAAAAATTTAAAATTATCAAATTTAACGTTTCCCACGGTCTCAAAGTTTTCGAAAACCATTGCTCTGATACCAAGTTGTCACGCCCCAATTTTCATAAAACATAAATAAAGAGAACCGGAACCTTAAGTACATTAAAAGAAAAGGTTTCCATAATTAAAGTACATTACTATTCCCTTTGACTATCAAAAAATAT
>JABCMJ010020898.1:0-20487 GCA_014822125.1 Arbutus unedo | reverse complement strand
GAGTTTATTCCCTCACGTAGTCATCTAGATTAATCATCATCAAACAAACGTTGAGGTTGACGTCCGAAACGTCGAAAAACTAAATTTGCGAAGTCTTTTAATTTAACTACTTTTTTCCGTGAATCGATACTCCGGACTCTCCACTATACCTCTTTTAAATTCTTGAGGGAAGTCCTGTTTGAAATATTAAACCTTGACTTAGGTCGGCGCCTTAACGACGCACTTTTGCCGGCCGGTCATAAGTTCATCCTTTTTATTAAACTTCAGCATTATCTTTCTTATTCTCTTTATGTTCTTCATCTTTTTCACAAGTATGAGTAGCTAAACTTTCATAAGCTAGGCCTTCGGATGAAGTTTAACTAAAACTCACTCTTATTCAATATCTCCTAAACATTTTACAAGCTTGTTCCTAAATATCTTCAAGTTCTCATTTCTAGAAATAAAAAAGTAGAGTTAAGCTTTTGCTTAATTATTGTCATATATTTGGTATATCTAATACTTAAACCTATGTCCTCCCTATTTTAGATTACATTTTCTTGAACTTGAATAGATTTGGAAACACATCTTTTGAGCTAAAAGACTGATTTTTCATCGAGTATTTTTCGATCTAGAAACCCTAGCCGGAATCTAGGTTGAGTTATAAGAGGAGATATTGTTTAAAAGTTGAGGTAGATGTTAAATGGATTCCGAAGACTAAGCTTATTTCTTTAATCTTGTTTTATTCCTTCGTTTAATTCAATCTAGTTACGAATTATCACCAAAATAAAATTTGAGGTTGACATCTGAAACGTCGAAAAACCAAAATTGTGAAATCTTTTAAGCCAAACTACCTCTCTCCGTTGATCGATATTCTGGACTCTCTATTATACTTCTTTTAAATCTTTAAGGGAAGTCCTGTTTTATAAATGATAAACCTTGACTTAGGCCGGCGCCCTAACGATGCACTTGTTAGCTAGTCATCCATAATGCATGCCCGAAGCATATCCTCTAAAATTTGTATCGTACACTCAGATTGCCCGTCAATATGAGGGTGGTACGTGGTGCTAAACAAAAAATTGGTGCCAAGAGCCACTTGCAAACTCTACCAAAAATGAGCGATAAATTGCGGATCCCTATCAGACACAATATACACTAAAATCTCATGAACGCGAATGATCTCTCGAACATATAATCGATTGAGCTTCTCTACGGAATCGATCACCTGAATCGGTAGAAAGTGAGCGGTCTTAGTCAAACGATCCATAATCACCCATATCTCATCGTGCCCTCTCGATGACTTCGGTAAATTAGTAACAAAATTTATCATCACATTCTCCCATTCCCACTTGGCCACTAACAATAGTTGCAACTCTCCTGCGGTCATTGGTGTTCAACTTTTATTTGTTGACACATCAAACATCTCGATCCAAAACTCACCACATCACGCTTCACCTCGAACCACCAAAATTGCTTACGCAAATCATGATACATTTTCGTCCTTCTCGAATGAACAGCTAACGGAGAATGGTGAAACTCTGGTAATATCTCTTCCCGACACACAATAGGTACAAATAACATTTTTTGAAAGCGCAACCTCTGATCGGCGTGAATCATCCATCCATCCATCCCTTGCATTCCAACTAAGGAACTTTCCCCTCAATTCTTCTGTTTCTTTATCATGCGATTGGGCTTTAATCACTTGAGTCGATAATGTCGATTTGATAGTCAAGTTGCACAAAGTCACTCTGTGCCGAGTCTCCTCAAAATGCATCGAATAAAGCCCCAAATTATTCATCGTCTTTCATTCTCAGATCGCTAAACTCGCCAAGGATCTCGGTTTTCTACAAAGAGCATCCGCTATTACATTGGTCTTCTCCGGGTGATACTGTAAGTCAAAATCGTAGTCCTCAATGTGTTCTATCCAATGACGTTATCACAAGTTTAACTCCTTCTGTGAAAACAAATACTTCAAGCTCTTGTGATTGGAAAATACCTTGAACTTCTTGCCGTATCTTCAACACAAAAACAACGGCAGCAAACTCCAAATTATGCGAGGGGTAATTTTGTTCGTGAATCTTCAATTGCCTTGATTCGCAGGCCACTACTCATTCCGTCTGCATCAACACTCACCCAAGTCCCTCTCTAGATGCATCACATTACACAGAGTAGCCAACTCCTTATTCAGCCACAATCAACACCGGTGCACTAGTCAAACGTCATTTCAACTCTTCAAATGCAGTTCCATAAGCATCATCCCAAAAAAAGCGCTTCTCCTTACGGGTCAATCTAGTCATAGGAGCTGCCAAATAGGAGAAATCAAGTACAAATTGACGATAATACCCGACCAAGCCCAAGAAGCTTCGGTCAAAAACAGTCATCGGTCGTTGACAACCCATTACGGACTCCACTTTTCTCGGATCAACGAACACACCACTTTGCGACACAACATGTCCCAAAATTTTGACTTTAAAAAGTCAAAACTCGCACTTGTTAAGTTTAGCGTACAAACGGTACTCTCTCAAAACTCGAGGACAAAATGCCAAGGCAAGATTGGTGTTCTTCCTCCGTAATCGAGTAAATCAAAATATTATCAATGAAAATCACGCCAAAACAAGATACATGCACAATATACTGTTCATGAGATTCATGAACGTTGTCGACGCATTCGTCAACCCAAATAGCATAACCATGAACTCATAGTACCCATAATGCGTGCGAAAAGTAGTCATCGGGATGTCCTCCTTCCGAACCCTCAATTGGTGATAACCCAACCTCAAGTCAATCTTCGAAAAATACTTGACTCCTTTGAGTTGGCCAAACAAATCATCAATTCTCGGTATAAGGTACTTGCTCTTCATTGTCACATGGTTCAGCTTTCGATAGTCAATTCACAATCGTAATGAACCATCATTCTTTTACACAAACAAGGTCAACACTCCCCACGACGACAAACTAGGACGGATAAACCCCAAGTCTTGTAACTCTTGCAACTGTATCTTTAATTCTTTCAACTCGACCAGTACGAAACGATAAGGTGGCATAGAAGTCAGTCACTCAATGTTTATTTATCTTGGTCACGGATAATTAAAGAAAATTAATCTGAAAAAATTAAGTATCAAAAGAGCGATATTGGGTGCTTAACATCTTCTTAACTCATAACAATAAATCTTCGAATTCATCTCTGATTTGTAGACCAGATTCTTAAAAAGAGTCAATTTACAAATAGACTCAAAATTCTAAGACAAACACATCAAAATATTTTTTTAAAGGCATCTTTTTCATAAATAGCTTTGGAGGGTGATTTGTCACACCTAAGCTCGATGTCAAGTAGCGACTCCAAATTTTAAGGAAGTCTCAGTTGTTAAAATTGTTTTTACACTCCGTCGTATTGTAAGCCAATATCTTGTTCTGTCCCATTCACACTTCTTTTCGCGAGGGGATCCGGGAGATTTTCAAGCACGGCATGTAGTATTGAAGAATACCAAGTTTTGTCTAGTATTTGGCCCGTGTGTCACCCTTTTGGCTTTGGTACCACTATTGGAAAACCAAAATTTCACACAATAACCACTAGAGGTGGTTCTCAACTTAAATTTGAGAAAAATCCACGCTGATTTTATTGAATCAAACACAAATAGATTCTCACTCTTACATTTATTATTCTCTCTTGCCCACTCAATGGATATTGTTTCTCATGAATTGATACACATGCAGCTATAGTTATATATACTACAAATTATGGTTCTTCCATTCAATTCCTTGAGCTGTTTAGAGTCCCACATGTGGTTGTCATTTAAGCCCTTGTCTTGCAACCACTGAATAATGCACCTCTATTCATCAATCTTGTCTGTAGATGAATTCAATCCAACTCAACACAGTTAGAGCAACCAATCATATGAGGTAATTTCAAGTATACCTCTCATCATCCCTCTTTAAACTTAATCTTCTCGATTTTTCATTCCAAGCATGTGTTTCATCTAATTGAATACATCCCCACTCAATTACTTCATGAAACAATTGACAACTTGATCATAGACAAGCTCCACCTCCTTGTTCTTCGTACATTCTTGAATGAAAATGATACCTTATATCTATATGCTTGCTCCTCTCGTAAAACATGGGGTTCTTGAATAAAGCACTTGTTGAGCTAGTGATTGTAGACTTAGATCTTTGTGGAATTTTCTTGGAGAAATTCTAAATGCTCCAGCACATTCCTCAACCAAATTGCATGGCATGCAGTTGAGTTGGCGTCAACATACTCAGCTTTACAAGTCGATAAGGTTACAATTGCTTGCTTCTTGGAAGACCAAGTAAAAGATGTACCTCCAATAAATAAAGCAAATCCTGTTGTGCTTTTTCTTTCGTCTAGATCTCTACCTCAATCATTGTCGGAATAACTGCCAAGACTAAGTCTCCAATTGCCTTGTAGAATAGTCCATCACTCATTGTACCCTTCACATGACGGAGTATCCACTTGGCTGCATTGAGACGAGATTGGTCAAGCATCATTATGTATCTACCGATAAGTCCAACCCCAAAGGTGTATCTAGTCTGGTGCACGTTCGGTGCCGCAGACTTTCATTCACCGATGAAACTAGTGAACCACCTTGAAGGCTAATAAATGTATCCACTGAAAGTGATAATTAGGTTTAAATTTAATGAACGCAGCTCGCCGGAGCGATGCCACAAGTTGTGGGTGTCGCACTAGAAAAGCACGATGGCTATAGAGCGTTTTAGTTTTGGTCTTGTTTGTTGTCCAAGTTTAGGAAAACTAATGAGTATGCGGATTTGAATGTGATGGTCGAAATGGATGTTATGATTGCAAGAGAAATTTCTTCTTCCCACTGTGTTGGTGGCTTTTAGTATTTGAATTACCCTTTAATGAGGACTCAAAGGCGAGCATGAGGGGTGTTAGGTAATTGTTTTGGAGACATATAAATGTATTCACCCTTTGTTTTGATTTAATGGTTGAAATTCACTAATAAAAATTTACACAATAATCTTAACTAATATTTATTGGTTCCATAATTTTTAAAAAAGTATATTAGTGCTCGTCACTTCTCTCTCTCCATCCAGCTAAACACTCTATTTTCTTAAGTTATTTAATTTCTATTAGTACTTTTCAAGATGTAATACATATGTGTTTTCTTCGAAAAATATTACGTGGTACGAAACAATCTATATTACAATACACGATAATGTTGAGGCTCTCCAACCGCATTTTCACAATGAGATATGTTAAATTGTTAATAGTTGAATTAGAATCATAACATAAATTTAATATTATTGGTAATATTATAGGCACAGTTTATATCTATCCTATAATGTCGGTCCAATAATTGAATTGGCTAAGGTTACATATATAACTTGCACGTACAAATCAAGACGGTATGAAAAGAACACCGCGTAAGGCCTTAATTTTGAAAAATAAAAATGGCTAAGGGTTACTATCAATCAGCATAAGAGCATTGAAATTGGTTTGGTGTTACTATCAACTGACCTAGCAGTGACCAACACAGGATTTTTAAAAAGGGAATTCCAAAAAGAAAAAAGAAAAACTTATTGCGTGCTTGAAATGGTCAACGTAAGAATATTCATTGCTTAGGTAATGGTAAGTGGTAACGTTTTAAGTATTACTTGTATATGCCAAACTCTTATTTTTCTAAACATATTAAGAAATTCATATAGAATACTTCCTATTCTTTTAAACCCTAAATCCCTTCCAAGTAGGGGTGAAAATGAGTACCGAGGAATCGGAATGGGTCGAAAAAACAGACCGGACTGCCAGTTTAAGGATTGCAAAATTTGGTCTGGTTCGGTTCAATTTCAGTTTAGAGTTTTTGAAAAACTAATTTGGATGTATAAAATTTTGGTCTAGACCGGACCGGTTAGGAGTATAAATATTAATATGTTATATTTTCTCCACATTGACGTACTAAAAGTAAAGAGTTTCACTCCTAATACCCATTACCGTGTATTAATCTAAAATCTAAAATTGTGGTGAATTTTCCAATTGATAGAATTTTGTTTGAGACTATACAATTGGTTTTTTTTTTAATGGAATTTGCTAAATTTTCACTTTTTGGGGGTTGACCAGAAATACCACTCAAAAAGTCCAAATCAAATTGGAACCGGCTCAAACCGATTGAAACCGGATCGGTTGCACTTATCCAATTTCGATTTGTAACTTTTTTAAATTGAAAAACCGATCCGACCCATAAATTCTACCAAATTTAACCGATTACACCCTTACCCTACTTCCAAGGGCAGATTCAAAAATGTAACACTAGAGGCGCACTAATTTATAGTAACTTATAATTTTTTTCACAATCAAATATAAATTGGCTTCATTTGGCCTCTAGTAATTCTTCGCCTTGTGTATTATCCAAAAAGTCACCCCCAATATTTGACCTAAATTATTTCAAAATAAGGAAGGATTTTTGACTTCTTATAGGGCACATAACAACATATCGGTGTAAATCAGAAGAACAAATTGTTCTAAGAAAGAGGGAAAGATGGCTAGATCGAGTTAGTTGTAATGATATTTTTATCATTATCCCTCATTAGTCTAACAAAATCTTACATTAAATGCGATTAAAACATATCAAAAAATTATAAGTCTGTAACAATTAAATTAATTAAAAAACTTAAAATATACTATTAAAAGCCTTAACAACTTAAGAAATCCTAATTATAGCTTCGACTGATCAAGTTGTGTCGTTTGACCTACAAATTTTCAAAAGAGGTGTTTTAATAAGTAGAATTACGGTTTAGTGGATTTGACCAAGCATAATCTTAAAGGATGGTCCCATTTGTCCAAATTCTCAAATACATGGTGGAAAGCAAAAGCTATAATAGAAAGATGGTTTGAAAAAATAAATGATACGTTGCTCAATGCCGACCTCGACATTTAGGTTGTCCAACTCCTATTTCAACTTGATTACCTACTAAGTATTAACAATAAATTTTTTCGGTAAATTTTTATTATTTTTTCTAGTTTTTCAAAATAAAAATAAAAATTCACTGTCCCGTGTCAAAAGGTTACCCAAACTCAGGAGCTTGCAGGACTTACCCACTATTCGGCCCTCCCATTGTTCCTAGACTCCTACAGTGATACCCCTTGCATCATCAACCAAGAATACACTTTCTCTTTCATCACTTTCTTCCTTTTCATTCCCAAAATTCTCTGGGACAAAAAAAAAGTTGCAATTTTTTCAAACAAAACACAACTAAATTTTTTTCATCTGATTTTCTTGGACTCTGAATCTTCTCGGAAAGCAAACACTATTACCTCTACCCTTGTTTCCCCCCTCCCCACCTATACAAAATCAGAGCAAGTCCAAACATGTGAAACAATCAGATGATTCGAGAGTTTCAAATCTGTAAAAAAATCGGTTAACCCTAATTAATAGATTCATCTGGTGAAGAAAAGCAACTGATTTTTCCCTCTCAAAATCCCTTATTTTTCCCTTCTTACATAGTAAGCTCTCTCTATCTCTCTCTAGTTTCAAATCCAAAGGGCAAAATTGTCCCAAATTTACATGTTTACCATACTTTTGGAATAATTTCAATTGTTGTCATGTTTTGGTAATCTCAAAACTGAAGACTATGATTGTGAAAATTGTTTTAAGTCAATAGTTTGATAATTTTTCCCTTTAATAATTTCAAGTTACGAGTTAAAATAGGAGTCATATGAAATCATTACATTTTCAAGCATTTTATTTGGAATACGTGGCCATTTTCTGCAATGGGTTCTGTAGTGTGACGGCTTCAAAAACAATCGAGACGACTCATGTTTTGCTCGTTTGATACCGAATTTAATTAGCTTCATTAAAACTCGTTTAAAATCTTGAAAAAAAAAAAATAAACAAATCAAACTTGAAAATATTATAAAACTCTCCGAACTCTTCAAGCCAAAATTAAACATCCCACTCAGGTAAACGAATCGAGTCATTCGCTAGCTCAGTTCGGCTCATCTCAGTAAGGGTTTAGTTCGGTTCGGTTCGTTTAGTTAACAAGTCAAGCTCGAGCTGGAGTTTAGGCTCGTTTTCGTAGACGAGCCAAGTTTGAGTCTCAAAAGCTCGGCCCAGCTAGTAAAAACTTGGCTCGTTTTTTAGGCTCGTCTCGTTTAAAGAGGCTCGTTAAATAAATGAGTTTAGTTTGATTTGACTCTACTCGGCTCGGTTTACAAACAAACAAAACTCAAACTCAAATTTTAGGCTCATTTAATTTACTAGCCAAGCTTAACATTTCAAAGCTCGATTCGGCTCGTTTACTGCCCAACTTGCACTGATCCAGAAATAACACCCTGATTGAGGGGGCCCTACTTCTGCCTGTTTTGTTGGCCTAGTCCTCGTCTTATTGTCCCCTCCAAATTCGTAGGTGGTCGGTCACATCCCTGATATTATATATGTCGCTCTCAGTCTCTTTACAATGAGCTCAAATAGGAATTATGCAAAGATTGTTTCAATGGCTACTGAGTCACGGGGTTGGGAAAAAAGGTCAACAAGTTTCTGGGCTTCTTCTAGACATAACAAAAAGCCGCCATTATTGATAAACCTTGAGGACCATTTCAAACACTATGCCCTCAAATTTCTCTCAAATGTACAGTTAACTTCATACTTTTCACAGCAATGTTATTTACGGAGGACAGAGAAAAAAAAAACTGCGGGGTTGACCTAGTGGTTAAGTCTTAGAACTTAGAAGTATGCTCCCTCTTATGTTTCGGATTTGAAATTTCTCATGTGCTATAGAGTCTGTTCATACAAGACAAAAATTCTGACTTTAAATTGAGCCATCCATGTAGACTGTGAGATTGGTACTCCGAGGACTAGTTGACATTAAGTTTGGAGTAATTCCAAAACTGACCGAATACTTCGGCCATCCAAAAAAAAAAAAGTACCAAGAGTAAATATAACATGAGTCCTTTGAAGGGTTAATTGGTAGAACAGTCCTGCAGAAGTTTCTTCCAAAAGAATGAAAGTCACCCGAAATCTGCCGTCTCACTTTTCGCATAAATAAGCTTCACCCGAAATCTGCCATCTCACTTTTCGCATAAAATCTGCAGCCTCTTGGGAGTTGGGAGTTTCTTCAGGAGTTTCTTGTGGTATTTGTTTTCAGAGCACCAAAAGGAGGAAATATGGGCAAGAAACTAGATGCTCTGCTCGGAAGAAACTCAAAGCCTCCCAAGATACAGACACTTGCTCACCTCACTATAGCTCGGATTGCCATACTCAAGAACCAGCGCCAAGTCCGCTGTCATCATGCCCGGTCTGATGCAGTCCAGCTACTCAACCTCGGGCACCAAGACCGTGCCCTCCTCCGTGTAATTTCATCTCTCTCTCTCTCTCTCTCTCTCTCTCCATATATGCGATATATCTATCTAAAATGGACTGCATCTTCTTAATAGGTTGAGCGTGTGATCAGGGAGCAGAGCATGCTGGATGTGTTTGTTATGGTAGAACACTACTGCCATCTTCTAATAGATGGAGTCCTGCTTGTACAAAGCAACAGGTTAGTTTTGTGTCTGCTTCATGTTCACTTTTTCTCACGCAGCATCTCAGGCAAATTTGGATGAAACGAATCTAAGAAGTGCAGATATGAGAAAGAGACAATGAATTGAACACATTTAGTCGTGTCCGACTCATATCCAGAGCATGTTTGCATGCGTTCATGTCTCACGGTGTCGAACACGAACACATGAAGCCAGTAGACGCGCATGAATGTCTAGAATATGGAAGTAGTTTCTCATGAACTATCCTTTGGGCTTTGGGGATTCACATTTCAAAACTTAGGAATCTGACCCCATCTTCCCCTGTAGGAACCTTATATTGCATGCTCAGTCCCAAATACAAGAGACATTGAACTCATTAAGTGTCCTAAAAAATTGTTTCTTGGAGAAGATTATTGGACTAATTCAAACAACTGAGTTTACTGCAAACATTAGATTATTAGGTATTTGATTCCTAGTAATCAGACTGCCATCCCCATCCAAGATTAAGCTTATCCAAACATAGCCTTAAAGAACAAATACATAAAGAGGGCGACCCACTAGTAGTTCTCACCTTTCTTGTTTCTAATATTCGCTTCCGTATCTAAAATTGACTTAGCTTCTGTATAACGAATGACCGGTTTGTTTCCTCTCAGCTAAGCTATGTCAATTGGGCACTCTTTTTCCAAGAGTAAATGGCTTGTTTGGGGAGCTTTTATGCGGGTGGAAGTTGTGTTTGTTCTAGGTTAGTGTGGGTGGGAAAGGCAAAAGAAAGATAGACGCCTATGCTAAGTTAAATTATTTGAAGTCAAATTTAGGAAACAGTTTACTCTGTTGTGATGCATGTATCTAGTTTCGATCACGAAATGCGAATATGCGGTTATACAGGGAATGCCCAGAGGAGCTAAATGAAGCCATATCGAGCTTGATCTTTGCAGCTTCAAGATGCGGAGAACTCCCAGAGCTCCAAGAAATTCGAGGAATTCTCTCCTCAAGATATGGCAAAGAATTTGTTGCTCGTGCCATTGAATTAAGAAATAACTGCGGAGTAAATCTTAAGGTATGGACATAATGTTTACGAATCAAAATTGCGGAAGACTTTCTTCTCACAATACTTATGTTTTGTTTCTACAGATGGTACAGAAGCTGTCAACAAGACAAGCAAGCTTGGAAAGCAGACAAAACTTGCTGAAGCAAATTGCTTCAAACAACGGGATCCGTCTCCAGTTCGACGACTATGATCATGCGACTGCAGAGGTAACTGAACCAGAACAATAAGCCTGATACTATTAATACTGGATGGTGGCTTTTATCATTATTGTATGCAATCAGCAATAGTTTTACCAACAGAACGTTGAATGTCTTCTTACACAAAGCTACCATATTTTGATAATTGCAGGAGAAACAAGACATCAATCAAATAGAAGAACAGCTCAAGCCCAATAAAGCTTTTAACAATGATCTGGAGCTTGGTGTTGAAGTACCTGATTTTCCTGAAGCGATCACAGAGGATGAGAAATTCTCTGAATCAGTGAAAGGTAGGAAGAAGTATAAAGATTTAGCTGCTGCCGCCAGAGAAGCTTTCGAATCAGCGGCTTATGCGGCTGCAGCTGCAAGAGCTGCCGTTGAACTATCTAGATCTGAGTCAAGGGATGAAGATCCTGACGATCATAATGGTTCCAATCATACGCAAGAAACTGTTTTTAGTTCTGGTGGGACCTCAAACTCTGAACTTGGAACCAATGACGATGCAGCTTCAGATGACATCAAGTCCTCGGATGAAAGATTTGACTTTGACAAGATCCGTCCTGCCGATAGCTTCTGCTCTGAATCAGAAGATGAAGACATGGCACAGAATAGAGAAACAAGAAATCCCCAAGACTGGGAAAGGAGCTACAAGAAAATGGAACTAGGGAGGACATTCTCTACTTCAAGTTTGGATGCAGACACTGATAATCAGTATGATGGAGAAGTGACTGCAAAACAGGATCAGACTTCACCAAGGGGTGAGGAAATAGTTTTCGACAAAAGTGATGATGAGACTGAGGAGAATAGAGACAGCATACCATGGTTAAACCACAATGATTCGGATTTGAATAAGAAGTCTAGCGTATCCATGAACAAATACCGAAGAAATGCGAGGTATGCAGTTGCAGATGAAAGCTTCTCAGACAAGAATGGATATAGTGCTCATGGAAAATCTTTAAAATGGAAACCACAAAACCCTCAAGCTGATCTCAAGAAATATTCTGCAGACATGAGATCTACACATCACTTGAATGCTGAAAAGCATTTAGCTAGAATCACAGCATTCAAACACAGATAGGAGGTCAGCTTCAACTATTGGTAGACAAGCATACAACGACCAGTATGTGTGAGAGAAGTCAGGAGCATTTTTGTATCCCCAAATAAGCAGTATACAAATAAACTTTTCAGAGCTAAAGGATGAGTTCATGCTTAATTCTCTTTCCTCATTTCCATATCTGCGATAACAAAAGTACAGGAATAACAGTTTCATTTTTTCATCTTATTGGAGGTCGATACATGTGAATTCTAATCTTTCCTAGTCCCGACTTTGTCTCATTTTTTCACTCAGAACCTAAGTCAAATATAATGCCTTGGAAACGTCACGTAGATATCTCAATGAGTCATTCAGGTAGTCAGGTAGAGGGAGCTCTCATATTCAGCATATCAGAACCCCAATCTTTAGGCTTTCCATATAGAGTGGAACATCATAAAAGGGTAAGGAGCTAGATAGCAGTAACAACTTCACAGTCCTAATCCAAGTTGATAACCCTGTACAGCTTAGCATACTGCTTTTGTCATTGGTACATACTGGTACCTACCGGCATACCGTTTTAGATTTACTGATGTTACTATAGTACATCTTTCTGAAAAAATATTTATGACGATTTGATGTACATAATAAGGCATTGACCAAAAAACCATTTTACCATCATATTCCAGCACATCTGATACCCATATGGGACTTAAAAACATCAATGTCCAATATATTGATGTTTAACATGAAATGCTCGAGCGTAATCACATGCACCATGAAAACTTATAAAAATGCTCAACTCAATTAGCCAAGTTTCATAGACTCAACGAAAATCAAGTCTAAAGGCAAGTCTCATCCACCAAACAGATCTTGGTAGGCCCAATCAATCACAAGAAAAATAATGACGAAAATAAAATAGAAGAAAAAAACCAACTAAATCTGTAGCACATAGACACCTCACACCAGCATCTCAGAGAGAGAGAGAGAGAGAGATGATCTTGGAGGCTTAGATATAGGGAGACAAGGAGCGGGTTTGCTAGCCGATTGACTTCGGCAACAGAAAATCATTGTAGCCGACAGCCCATACAGCTCTTTAGCCCTTCACAGTTCACTCTTCACACACTATCAAGTTCTAGGTTTGGTAATAATGCTGGCTAGGGCAACGAAATGCCAAAAAAAATAATTCCAGCATCATGTTCTCTTTGATACGACAAGCATTCAACTTATTTCTACCGGGTCAAGTACAAAAGATACCCACAGCACTACCGGTAAGCCCCAAACATCCTGCAATAGGTCGGTGATCTAGCAGACTAGCCAAAATGGAATGATCTGCTGCTTGTACCATTTTACTCCTAATACGTTCATAACAAACACCCCCCATCGTCCAGCAAAGGACGAGGTTGATAACATTCTACGCTAAGCATGTTGTAGAAAACTATAGGGGACAACAGTCCTGTAGAAAGCACAATCATATGAGAATAGCCCTCCTTGCTCCTGTTGCACCATGATTGTGAATTGTCATAACTCAGCCCAGGGAGGCTGAGGGTCGGTAGAGCATGGCGGAAGCATAATCATTTGAGACTAAACCCTTAACTGAAGACCAACACTGAGGATGGGGATTTCTCTTCCCCTTATATCTTTCGTAACCATCTTAGTTTTATTTTTGTTCTTTTTCATCAATTCAGACACAAGGGTTCTGATATTATTTGCAATAAGTTGCTCCTAAAAGTAGTCCACCCAAATGAATATACAAAAGCTAAATAACTATTTTGGAAATTCCCAATGGATATTAAGACCTTGGACATATATTAAGACTCTAACCCTACTCAAAACTTGTTCTCTTTGCTCCTGATGTTCATATTTAATCTTGATTGTATACCAACTTCTCTTCATTTTTTTTTTTTTTTTTTTTTTTTTGTAAGTATCAGTTTCTTTACAACTTTGGAGCACATTTTCTTTCTCCCAAATCAGCCAAATACGAGGTTGACTCCTTCAGTGAAATTCTTAGATAGAATATATTGAATGGAACCTGAATGCATTATGCAGTCACAAGTTTCCCAGTACACGGATTTTGTTACAGGAAAAATGTATGTTAATCTCAGGGTAGGAATTAGCTAAGGGGGGAAAACGATGAGCAGAGATAGCAATGTATCTCAGAATTGTTGCCAAACCAACATCATCTCAAAATAAATGTGCATAAAGTATCAAGTCAACAGAAAACATCATCTAACCCTGAAGAATAACAGTGAAAATAGTTTGTCAAACATTTACCAATTATCGTAAAAACGTCATAAATATGTATAACCTCTGTTTAGTTTACATCGATCAGAGCACAATTCAAAGAACATTAATGCACAAATTACAACACGTGCCTAAATTTTGCTAGTAAGGCAATAAATATTGAAATTACAAAATTTCCTAGTTGGTAACCTTACGAAAAATCACCGCTGCTTTGTTGCCACAAATTGATGACATCAGTGGCCTGATTAAGAAGAATGACGATCTGCCTTTGAGATATCCAGGGCTTACTCTCGAGCAGAACTTTAAGCTCCTCCCAAGCATCTTTCCTAGGCCAGAAGTAATAGGGACTCAGAGGAATCGAGCCGTGGCCAGGAATCACTCGGTCAAGTGCAAGACCAATGTTATTCTCCATCCAGATGAACTTCAATACAAGCCTTGGTGTTTGCATTGGCTTCACAACTACTCCAAGCTTCTAAAAATTCAACAAATGCAAATAACCAAATAGTAATGAAATGGACCTTGAATAGATTGCATATATGCCTCTGTAAAGATAAAGGGGTGTGTTGGTTCTTCATCAATTCCACTACATTTTCAACAATAATGATGTTCTTGCTGTGATGAAGGCATACATGCCCACTTGAAGAAATGAGTATGAGGGATAAAATTGAAGTACAACAACTTCCAAAGGAAGAGTATTTGAGCTAGGCTAATCAAACATAATAGAAATGAGGAAGTAAAATTTTGAAAAAAAAAACTTGTACAATTTCCTAATCTAACCTGGATATAAAGTTGTACAATTTGAAACAAACAGAGAGGGTCTTAAAGTAAAGTTGGACGGGTACAATAAGAGATACACTCAAGCCATGTATATATGTATATCCATGATGATATGCGCGCACACACACACACATATACATATATAAAGAGAACCTCATTTACAGGTTGAGTAGATGAGGTAGAGTCTGTTTCTTCTGCAATTGGTTGGACCGTGGCAGCTGAAGAAGCGGAGGAGAGATTGGTGTTTCTTCTCCTCACATCGCGATTGAACTTGAGATCAGGAAACTGAAACGAAGAGGGATTTGGCCTCCTTGTAACGATTGATTTGTTGAAAGGTATTTTTCCAACGAATTTCGAAGCAGAAGAACATGCGTTGAATGTAAAAGGCTTCATAAAGCAACAGCCACTCGGTTGCATCGCCCACGGAAGCATCTTGAAAGCGAGAGAGAGAGGAGCAGGGGGGAGAGGGTGAAAATTTGTAGAGGGAAACCTTGCACCATTTTCGTTTGCTCGTTACAAGAAAGAAGGAGTCGAACACGGCGTCGTTTCGAATTTCTTGACATTTCGGGCGAATATAAACATCTTTTTCTCTCCAAAAAAAAATCATATTCGCAAAATACTAGGGCCTGTTTGGCACTTTTAAGGTAGTGTTTGGCCGGCAACTTTCCGAATTTTGAATTGTACATTATCCCATTGGGAGTGTGGCAGCACATTTGAAATGAACTCGAAAATAAATAATTCGTAAATTATTATACTTTTAAAATTCTCATTTTGCATTCTATATTATTAACAAGTGTAAATACAATTATACCCGTACATCTGGTTTACACTTATCACCCTTACCATACACATACACAAGGGTGAATTGTCAAACTTGATTCAATAATCTTTACACTTACCACACTTACCTTGGTGATGAATTTTAAAAGCTTGAGCAAATGCCGAACAAATCCTAAGTAGCTTGAATTTTTTGAACATAATAAATTAAATGAGCCTAATAATAACTTCTTCAAACTTTATTTAAAAACTTAAAGTGCTCAAAAAGATGTTTAAACTTAAATTACGTAACGAAATGACATCAGGGTTGTTAATGAACAAACGCGAACTCAAACTATCGTTTATCAATTCTAGTAATGTTCAAATTTAAGTTCAAAGAGTAACAACAAAAACTAATGAACTCCTGCCCAAAAAGGCCTAAGATTATTATTACATTCAACCACATATTCATTTGCCCATCGCCGTCATAAACTTCTTCAAACATTGGGTTAAATGTTCTCAGCAGAATCGATATTGGGAAGTCGACTCTTGCTGCAAATAGAAATAACACCTTCGAATTTATTTGCTCCCCAGGAAATGCAAGATCTTTGAAAATCTTCAGAAAAATGTTAGTTTCTCTTTTCATTCCGCAACAGTGTCACTACAATCAACAAATAGAGCAGAGCACTCAACACCAAGCTTCAACGTAATACTTGCCGGCCTTTTCCAGTGCCCTAATCCACCTGACAGCATCTTCCCTCGAAACTCCACTTTCTTTCGATATAATTTCCTCAAATACTGACATAACGTCCGCCGGCATTTTGGTTGATGAACCTGCAACGTAGACGGCCGCGCCCTCGCACAGCAGATTCCACACCCTATTGCTATTTTCCCGCATCTTGTGTTGCACATAAACCTTGGTCGGCTGGTCTCTAGAGAAGGCGGCATAAAAGCCTCCCCCCCTATCTTCCGCTAATACCGCAGTATTTTGCGAGTGGGACAACCAAAAGTCTTGGTATAAAAAGTCATTATCCTTGTTCCGGCAACCAAAGAAGAAAAGAACTGGAGCAATGGGACCCGATTTGCTTTGTAAGGCTCTTTCCTCTACAAATCCTCGAAAAGGTGCACAACCGGTACCAGGTCCAATGAGAATGAGGGGAAGCGATGGTGGTGGTGGAGGGAGGGAACCTTTATGAAACCAAGCTGGTATATTGACTGCTGTTTCAAATGGGATACATGGTTAGCTAAATAAAATGGAAGGACCTGATAACAGGATGCTAGTTACCACAGTTTATTAAGCATCTGATGTGGGACTAACACAATCGCCGCACAGTGGATCCACAAAGATCTCACTAATGTCCAACCATTGTTGGCCTACGATGTGCGATGGTATACAAAATGTGGTCCATTTAGCATTATTGAGTAATAATAACACTGTCCATTTATCATACCAGCATTATTTTCAGGATCAATTCCAGCTAGCCACGCTGAGCAGAGACCAGTTCGCTTCCTCTTGAAAGGTGTCGTCCACGATACCACATTTACCGTCAAGTGTACTTGATTGGGGTGAACTGAATGAGAGGACGAAATAGAAAATGCCCTTGTTTTTAGCGGAGGAACCAGCTGCACGAGCCATTCAAATGGCATTTGCACAGAAGGGAAATCCTCTAATACCTACATTTGAGAGAGCGAATCAACAATGAAAACATTCATGCCATTTTCAACTTTAATAAACACTGATGGGATTTTTTTTTTTTTCAAAACAACTGAAACTATTTCAGGATAATTTTTATCACTCAATTAGGATGTGATAAGCTAGCTCCATACGTGCAAGGATTTCTTCAAAAGACAACCGCAAAGGGATAGGATTTTGCTAAATCAGCATATCTGATGCAACTTCTTTCACCACCACCACAATCATCCAGACTAATAATACCTAGAATTTCCTTCTTTTAATAAAAAAATAGCACCTGGTGTTTTCTGCTTAGCATTTACATAGAGAATGGCAAATTGCAGAGATACGTTCCCACAACACAGAAGTCCTAATACGAAATGGCTTCATCTCAACTTCGTTCATAGTATCCTTGCAAAATAATGACCAAAACAACAAAGCCAGCATTTGGGCAAATGACACAAACTAATAATACATGTATATTAGCATATACAAGCTTTCATTAAAAATGATACTAAACACTTTCCTGCAAGCTATTAGAGCAGATTTGATAGTATAGCTATGGTAACAAGTACTGACTTCATCAAGGTTCAGAAACCATCAGCATATGTTAATCAAATGATCTTCAAACTTTCATTTTATGACCAAACAAATGCACAAAAGGAGAAGAGAATATAATAACCTCGGCTGCTAAGAGGAAGATCAGTAATTTTACCTCCAAAACAGTTCGTCTTTCCTTCTGGTTATATTGGTATAGATCATCTCTTCCTTCAGGCGAGGAAAAATATTGAAGCCTTTCCTTTTCATGTTCAGCACTTGCAAAGTAACTCATGACCTGAAGATCCGGGAAAGGTTCATCACTTTCAGTGCACATTAGAACCGTGCAGTTTTGAGAAGAAAACAGAAATCAAATATTTCCACAATCCTTCTCATGAACAAGATGTGAAGAAATTTGCTTCATGGGGAAAAAACAATTGAATTTTCTAACTAATGAACTGTAGCTAATTTCCGATGTTAAGATCCTCCTGGCTAAATGAGCAAATCTAAACAAAACTAAGCAAGCAAGCAGAGCATACATGATGGTATTACGGTGAGGGCTACAATAATTACCTTAAACAGTACTCCCTCCGTCCCATTTTGTTTGCTAGTTTTTCCATTTTGGGATGTCCCAAAATGTTTGTTACATTTGTACAATAAGTCATCAAAACATTACTGGTCTACCAGTTTTACCCTTTTACCCTTTTAGTTTTGCACTGAAGTACTAGTAAATCAAGTTTAATGGAGTACAAAATCAAGCAAAAAGGTGAATTGCTGCATTGAATTCCGGATGTGATATATTTTTCCTTCAAAAAAAAAATCTATGATTGAGTTTTTATTGGAGTCAAAAAAATTTATAGTCAATTTTCAATAGGAGCCAAAAATTTCGGATTGAGTTTTTATTGGAGCCAAAATATTTTGTAATCAAGTTTCAATTGGAGCCAAAAAATTCTATAATCCATTTTCATTTGGAGCCAGAAAAAAATCTGTAATCAATTTTTAATTAGAGCCAAAATTTTTGGAATTGAGTTTTTATTAGAGTCAAAAAATCTGTAATGAAGTTCCCTTCGGAGCAAAAAAATTCAGAAGGAAATTTTACTAGAGACTACATAATCTTGTTAGATTTTTCCGGGGACATTTATTGTGCAAGAATGGTTCCACAATTAGGAAGGGTAATTGTGAAAATCTGATAGTATGTACTTTGGGTCCTTAAAAAGTTGGATTCCCCCAAAACTAGCAAACAAAATGGGACAGAGGGAATATAACCCAAGAACAATAGTTCTTGTGTTAAACAATACAGTATCATTCTAGGACCAGTAACAATATACAATATCCTCAGGGACAAATGCAGTGTTACAACGGTGAAAGATCATCTTAGAGTTCAAGTGCTACCGGTGGAAAATACTTTCACCTTGCAGTTTACTGTCATAACATGCCCTTCCAAGGTACCCAAAACACCCCCCAACCCCCCCGGGTCCGGCATTAGACACAAAGCTATGAACTCTGTTCAAATTTTAGCATTCATTTTCATGCATAGAACCCGTCGTGATCTTCAACCAGTCATTTGTATCATGATGTGACTTGTGCTAGGTTCAGAGAGGCCTATGCCCACTTCAGCTCCGCCTAAAAATTAGGTCAAGGTTCTAGTTAATTTAGTTGTTTTTGAAAGGTGAGTACATGAAACTAAAATGTTTTGTTTATATTTATTAAACGTGCTTTTTTTTATGAACTGATTGATTAGAATATTATGGATCGAAAATATACAAGAAATGTGTTTTGAGATTCATGATACGATAGCCTTGCAGGCCATAGTCCTGTGGTAATGTGGGAGTGTTTG
This sequence comes from Arbutus unedo, assembly GCA_014822125.1. Taxonomy (NCBI): domain Eukaryota; kingdom Viridiplantae; phylum Streptophyta; class Magnoliopsida; order Ericales; family Ericaceae; genus Arbutus; species Arbutus unedo. The sequence goes on along the minus strand of JABCMJ010020898.1, from coordinate 920 downwards.
CCCCAGTTATGAACTTATTTATTTTAGCTCGCATATAGAATATGTGTGTTTTCCTTAACATTGGGAAGTATATGAAATGGCCCCCGATAACGCCAACGTACTTAATTGAGTTGATTCTCAAGGTAACAACATTGTTATAACTTTAGTCGAAAGTAAATAACATTTTGGCTATATAAGATAAGTTGTTAGACCTCATGTCTTTATGAATATATTTTTCACTGAAAAAGTTAATTCAACTTAACTTAATCCATAACTGCTTTACTTGTCCTTATTCATATGATTCAATTGTACTCATTGAACCTGTGATTAGCTCACGCATAAAATGCGATCTTCTTTCAAGTGTTCGAGAATAGAGGACGGTCCACTATAGAGCTGTCGTCATTAGTGTATCTTTTTTTTTTTTTTTTTTTTTTTTGCGGATTAATTGAACCACAAAGTATAGTTTTTTTAAGCAGAGTTTTGTCCTATCTTGTAGACGTGTAGGGGGGTGTGACCCAGGGTGAGATGCCCAATAGTATTGTTATCTTGTAACATATTGTACACTCGAGGTTTTTAATAAAAGAGGCTTGATTTGAATTTAGTCCAGATTTATATATTTTTCGTGGTTTGGATTCATCACACGACTGCATAATGTATCAGTAGCGATCAGCGAGAGTTGTAGGAGCATTCAAATCTAAGCAGCACTCAATGTTAATTGTCCCCATGGCTCCCATATCTAGTTACTTATTGTCAGGTTCCTATACAAATTCAACGTGCACTGCAAGATAACAAGTGTAGGTGGATCAAGATACATTTGCTTTAACCAATTGTGTGTGTGATGTTTAATTTCCTGTTGTTGTTTATTATAATGTTGAATTGCAGCATAGGTACTATGGACTATCTATACCTTTTGATGGTGATAAAAACATATCGGAGAAGAA
>JABCMJ010020886.1:0-15588 GCA_014822125.1 Arbutus unedo | reverse complement strand
CTCTCTCTTTATATATATATATATATATATATATATGAATGATAGTCATCTTTGACAAATCTTTAGCTTCTTCTATGCAGCAACACAATGATCAAATTTAGAGATGAATTTCTTAGAATTTTCTCAATTACTTTTTTTATCTTGAATTATTTCTCTGTGACTTTTAATTTGATTAATTATCTCATCAACTTTAGAGAAGAAATCAATGATGTGTTTGCTTTCTTTCATTGACAAGTTATGAAAGTGTCTCCATCATGATTGCAGCTTTATAGAAATAACTTTTTAATTTTCTTGAAATCCTTTTTTCAATATTTTTTCGTGCTTCTTTTGCAGTTTTGGAGTTAAGATTTGTGGGATATATTGATTTACATACACCTTGCTTGATTCAATGGAGTGCAGTTGCATCTTTCTTCTAGCTCTCTTTATCCTGTCTTTTCTATGCTTCTGTCAAAGACTCTAGTTGCTCTGTAACTCATTCTTAATAATTTTTCATAGATCTCAAGAAGTGAAGAAAGTGTACATCTCAGAGCTCCAATAATCATAGTGTTCTCCATTAAAAATGGAAACTTCACTCGGGAAATAGCTAAACATAATAAGGAGTAATGTTGAGGCCATTGTGTGAGCTTTCTTAATGCTTTGTTGTAGGATCTGAATGCCCTAGTACCATGGTTGGGTTCTCTCTGTTAAATTACAAGTTAATGTGGTGGAGGATATCAACAGGTAATGAATATAATTTTGAGTACTGAAAATGCCTTTGTTGGGCTTATATTGCTCAAATATTAGATGCCAATTTATGGTTGTTACAGAGAATTCTACAGAGCAATTAATGCAACTGTCAACTACTCTAGTTCTAGCTACTTTACTTGCTAACTCATTTATTGAGACATGAAATGTTTCATATTTTTTTTCCAAAATTGATTCTAAGCATAAATGATGAACATGGAGTTGAAAAATCTAATAATTCGGGTACAAGGTCGAAAGTTAACTTATGAGTTAATTAGTTGAAGCGCTAGAGGGCGAGAGTGAGAGCGAGATATCTTAGATTTTTTTTCATTGAAATCGTAAAAATTACCTCAAAGCTAAGAGTAATGCTATTAACACATTATTTCTGCACCAAGTTATACATTATGTCTACGTGACATCTACTAATTTAAACACATATCAAAATTTATGGGACCTGTTTTTACATTTTATACTTATAAATGACATGTCATGTAAGTACGATGTACAATTTAATGTGTTAGTAGATTTATTCCAAATCTAAACAAAAGGGAGAAAACAATGTAAATTTAAAGATGTGAACTCCTTTGAAATGGTACAGAAGAATGGACTCAGCTTGAGCTTGTAAATACCTTACAGTAGCGGTTGTAATCAATTTGTCATTTCTTTTCAAAATTACAGTGTAAAACCCTCAAAAATTCAAATGATTCAGCTCTGACCTGCAAGAAGCAGTAATTGCGTTAGGCTTGGAACATCAGAAAAAGCATGTCTGGTAAATAGAAATGAAGGATTTCTCCCTTTGCCGTAAATTGATTATTTTCAACCACATTTTGTATTTATTCAAAAAAATTTTATTTGTTATTTTGACCTCAATTTTTATGAATTATTAGTTTAAAATTTAGAAAATATAAAATTATGTTCAAAAACAAAAAAAGTAACTAAAAACGATAAATAAGCACAAAAATATCATATTTTTAAATTATTTTTGTCTTTTTTAAAAAAATTAAATTTTATTTATTATTTATAATTTTTCTAAAACGTCTTTTCGAAATGAATCAATAATTTATAAATAAGTAAAAAATCAAAAAATAAAAAAATAAAAAAAATAAATAATAAATAAATACTCATGAATGCAGACGTTGTAATAATCATTGCAATTAATCACCGATGGATGGAATTAGCATATTTTGCCTCTCGTGACACCGAGGTAGACACAAGATGGGAGTTTGGGAGGGATGAATTTTTCACCAAAATCTTGGTTTTGTTAAAGAGAAGCCAAAATTTTGAAGGAAATATTATCTAAATCATGCTCTCGATTATTCTTTCTGCCACCTCCCTCCCGCCACCTCCCTCCACCACAACCGCCACAGGACACCTCCACCATCCTTTTCCACCGTACAGACTGGCATCAATGATCGACGAGTCAAAATCTATCAAACAACTCCTCCAAATACACGCTTCCCTCATCCGCCACGGCCTCGACGTCAACCCAATCTTGAGTCTCAAGCTCCAGCGCTCTTACTTCTCTCTTGGCCACCTCGATTACTCTGTCTCCGTCTTTAATCATACCTACAACCCAGATGTCTTCTCCTACACCGCCATTATCCACGCCCACGCTGTCAGCAAACTCCATGACCAAGCCCTTGATTTCTACGTTCGGATGCTTACCAATGGCGTCAATCCCAATGCGTTCACGTTCTCGGCCCTACTCAGAGCTTGCCCTCTCAAACCCGGAAAAGCACTTCATTCCCAAGCCATCAAATTTGGGTTTGTGTTAGATACGTATGTTAGAACCGCTCTGATTGATCTTTATTCAAGAGGCGGTGATGTGTTATCAGCACGCTACATGTTTGACAATATGCCGGAGAAGAGTTTGGTTTCTTTGACTACCATGATTAATTGCTATGCAAAGAACGGGGACGTTGATGGAGCGAGACTGCTGTTTGATCAAATGAAGGATAGGGATGTTGTTTGTTGGAATGTCATGATTAACGGTTATGCACAACATGGGAAGCCGAATGAGGCGTTGGACCTCTTTAACAAAATGTTGGAACTAAAAGTGAAGCCTTTTGAAATAACTCTAGTAGCAGTTCTCTCTGCCTGTGGGCAGCTTGGGGCACTAGCATTGGGTAGGTGGGTTCATTCGTACATTTTAGATAATGGGATTCAGTTTAATGTTCAGGTGGGTACTGCTTTGCTGGATATGTATAGCAAATGTGGTAGTGTGGATGAGGCACGGTTTGTTTTTGATATGATTAAGGAGAAGGATGTTGTTGCTTGGAATTCGATGATTGTTGGGTATGCAATGCATGGATTCGCTGAAGATTCTTTCCGCTTGTTCACCGCCATGCATAGGAGACGAGTTTACCCTACTGACATAACCTTCATTGGCTTATTGAGTGCTTGTGCCAATTCGGGCCTAGTCAATGAGGGATGGAGATATTTCCATTCGATGAAAGACAAATACCAGATTGAACCAAAGATTGAACACTACGGGTGCATGGTTAATTTGCTTAGCCGTGTTGGGCATCTAGATGAAGCATACGAACTTATCCAAAGCATGAAGATTCAACCCGATCCTATCTTGTGGGGAACATTGCTTGGTGCCTGTAGGCTTCATCGAAACACTGTCCTAGGAGAGAGAATCGCAGAGCTCCTTTTAACCCACAATCTTGCGAATTCAGGGACTTATGTTATGCTCTCTGGCATGTACGCTGCATCAGGAAATTGGGATGGGGCAGCAAAGGTAAGGGCTATGATGAAAGGCAGTGGAGTACGGAAGGAGCCAGGTTGTAGCTCAATTGAGGTGGATAATATGGTGCATGAATTTCTTGCTGGGGATTTTAGACATCCAAAAAGCAAAGAAATCTATGCAATGCTTGAGGAGATGAATGGGTGGGTTGAGGCTCATGGTTATACACCACAGACAGATATTGTGTTACATGATATAGGAGAGTTAGAAAAGAAGCGGTCACTTGAAGTTCATAGCGAGAAGCTTGCTATTGCTTTCGGGCTTGTAAGCACTCATCCAGGAGCTACAATCAGGATTTTCAACAACCTTAGAGTGTGTTTGGATTGTCATGCAGCTACCAAGATAATTTCAAAGATCAAAGGGCGTAAGATTGTTGTGAGAGATCGGAACCGGTTCCATCATTTTGTTGATGGTTCATGCTCTTGTGGGGACTACTGGTGAGCTAAATTGACAATGTGGGTTGCTAACTAAAGGAACATGTAATCAAATGAATTTATCATCTTGTAGTCTCTCATTGCCAATTTTCAATTGTTAAATTATAAGTTGTTAATCACAATTCGGTATTGACCATACCCTGTGTGTGTGTGAGTGAAAGTCAATATTAACAGAGTTAGAAATGTTCTGTGCTATACCTTTTCATCCATGATGGAGAAGACTTTGTTCAAACAATAAAAGAATTTATACTCTTGCGTAATAGACTTCTCAAGAACGCTAAAAGAAGATCCGTGATGCAACAAGAATCGAAGCGAGGATCTTTATCCGGTTTCTTATGTGCTTTTTTTTTTTTCATCATTTAATTTGATGCAGACTCCGTTCAAAACCATTACGAGGATCATTTTCGACAATGACAGTTTTCACTAGGATCATTCCTCTTTATCGTTCAATCCAGTGATTGCAGGTCCACCAAGAGTTGTTTGGAGATGGGGTTTTGGTATCCTTGTTCACCTGGTTTGTTGGATTGTTATGGATCAAAAATCCTTGTTCAGCACTCGAACAAGGAAGTTACCAGAAAATTGTTTGCTATAGAATTAAGAAGAGTGCTAGAGTCCTAGGTTGGGACAAAAAAATTCTCTCCGAATTCAAAATGAAAATTTGTAGAAGTGAGATCATGACTTTTAATTTCAAATTCTAGGAGAGCTTATTAATTTCAATTCTGGGACCGTAGACTTTTCCTAGAACTAATGTAATTTGTTTTTGGACAAGAATGGCCATGAAAAGAATCAGAGTACCAATAATTCTTTGGTTTTTTGTTCTGTACTTATCTTAAGAAAATTAGTGGTAAATCATCCAATTTAAATCCGAAATTCATGACTACATGTCTCTGTATTATTTTGTTTTATGTAGTTTTCTGCAAATAAAGCCGTCTTTAACCTCTTCCACCCACAAAATTGACACTTTTTTTTTTTTTTAATGGTGAAATGACTCTAAATAAAATATTGAAGATGAAGATCATCTAAAGCCAAAGAAGTCACAGATTGTGAAAAATCATATACTGCCAGTTCCGCCGACCTTCAATCGTAAGAGCTATTGTAGCCAACGCACGAGCAACACTGTTGCAACGTCCCTACCTACTAGTTTAAGCTTGTAGTTGAACATACGTGGAAGAAAAAAGAGGGGTGAAAGGACAACAGCCAACGGGTTCATCTGTATGTTAGGGAGTCTCCTCGAGAAGTATCCTGCTCAGGCCCAGATCCTTAGCAAGAATGACCCTTTCCAATCCTCTTGAGTGTGTCGAAACCCGTCACTTTGAAAGCAAAGAAGAAGGAAGAAATAAGTTTTTCACTCGTGAAAACTAAGAGAATAGTTTTTTATGCAAAAAAAAAAAAAAAAAAACGAAGAATGAGCAGAACGAGACTCATTTCTGTACGATTAAGTTAAGCAAACTGTGTAGCCAGCCCCCAGCACATAATTAATAAAAGTTACTAATCTTCTTAGTACATGCATAATATATGTTTATTTTTTTGTTTTAATAAAATTAAAATATTCCCTGTATGTGACAATCTTCATTTGGAACATTCCATGAGCTAGCAAGGGATGGTACTGCAGAGTGGAGTCCTTTGAGATACAGTTTGGAGTTCTCTCAGGTACCTAACTGAATATCTTCCGCAAAATCATTGGCTCCCCTGTTAGTCCCTCCAAAGATATGATGTTTGTATCTGACCATACAGCCAAGGGGCCGAGTAAAAATATTATGTTTCTATCTAAGAGCATCCACATCAACCACCTCAAATATTTTCTTTTTCAAATTTGAGAAGTAAATCTTCTTAATAATTCTCACATCAGTCTCTCTACAACGTCTTCCTATTTTTCAAAAGCAATAGTAACTCTCTAGTTTTAAAGAGAAACTGTTCACTCCTAATTAAGATTTTATTTTTATTATTTTTTTCATTTATTGTCTGATGCAGGAGACATTATAAAATATAGCTCCCTAGAATAGAAAAATGAAATTTCCTCTCTAATTTAGTATAAAAAATAAGAAAACTAGTATAAATGCTCTAATGTGAATAAAAAATTAGATCAACTAAACTCCTTGTAGTGCTCTTTCCCTTTGTTTCGGAAAGTTGTTCATTGCCATTGTTCTATTAGTTAGCTAATTAATTCCGAGATCCTTTTGTTGATTTTAAGTAAGAGGTCAATGTAAACAATAACGTGCTTAGATTTTTTTTTATAACTCAAGAGTGTTCGGATTAGTTTATTTGTATCTCAACTAATCTTTAAGTGATCAATTTCATTATTTTGTTAGCGGGTGGTCATGACAAAATCATATATAGAGTAACTTTATAAGAGTTGATAGCACCCGTGAGGTTTTTAACTTGAGACCTAGAAGAGTGTATACTGTAACACTCTAATTTTTGGATACAATAATAAGGAATAACCAAAATCCACTTGTATATTTCATTTCTAAAATGGTTAAAAGTACAAATTTTTGTTATCACAAAATATCGAATAATAAAGTACGATCTGGTATAGAAGTGGTTCTACATTTCAAAAAGACTTTTTAAACCCGTCACTACATGAATCATGGCTCGATAAAGTCTTCCCCGGTGATCTCGTCACTGAATGGAAACTCTGTCTACTCGACGCTGTCTTCAGTACTTAGCATGAAATGACACGGGCAAAAAAACATACACAATGAGTTATGCGGCTCAATAAGTTACATTTTTATTATTTAGGACAATAAGATAAAATGAAACATAATGCATTATGCGTAGTGTATACAGAAAGAGTAACACATAGATATGAGAAGATAACTTTTTCATTATTGGAAACGTCCAATTGTTATTTTTAGAAATTCATCGAGATCTAAATTAGGGTGCCTGCACTACCGTCACTATAGCAAATTGATTGGCATTCTTTTCGACTAGGTTCTTCATTGCCTCCACCTCCTGCTCCAACTCAGCCATTGTATCCGACTTTGTGTGGACGTTCCTCTGCTTCGCTCAATTCCTCTCATCGACAAGTTTGTCAACAGCTAGCATGCTGAGCAACTCTGTAAGCTTCCACAATGTGAACATCTAGGGCCACCAGACTCTGAACATTTTGAAAAGTGCAAAACAGGCATCAATATGACAATGATCGAGTCAAAAGATAGAAACATTCGTACTTACGGATAAGGCATTCCGAGGGCTTGTTTATACACTCCCTTCATCCAATGCGACTGATAGAGAGAGAGAGAGAAATGTCTTCCGCATGATCTTGAATGCTATTCGACAAGAGTAAAATTTTATATTGTTTAGATTTCTTTCACGAAAACGAATTGATAATCTATAAAAATTAGATGCAAAACTAAAAATGCAAAAAAAAAAAAAAAGAATAAAGAGAGAGATAAAAATAAGAACTTTATGCCAAATTGGGTTTTCATTATTGGATTATTTAATTATGAAGTCCGTTTTAAATCTTAATTTGGCCTAGTCCGATTAGATTAAATTATTTTAGGTGAGTTTTGACCATAATTAATACTTGTTCTTCTTTGACTTGGGAGGAAAATAGACTTAAAAATACGATTATAACCCTCAAGCCAAACCTAACCCTAAAGCATTCTAGTGATAAGTCACGAACAAAATTGTCATTTTACATCAGCCAATCATTATGACCTAAGTACAAACCCATAGCCGGGTCTTTGCTTATACAAGTTGGTATTGCGGTCAATAATTTAAACCAAACATCAAGAATTATTATCTCTCATTTTTAAAAATAAAAAATTGGTTAAAATGATAGACATGGACTGATTTAGCCTAAGGACGAGCTAATTTAATTTAAGTTTAATAACACAAGACTTTTAAATAATTAAAAATTTATTAATAATTAGCATTTAGTATTTAATTCGTGTCTTTAATTATTTTTAAAACAGAAATCCAAAATTCGAAATTAAAGGAAGCCACTCAAGCGAGCTTCTAACAGCTCGAGCGAGCTATCAATCACAACATTGGAAATGGAATCTTTTGAAATTTTCGCATTCATGGACTGAAATATGGGTATTCATGGACGAGTTAGGTTACAACATCGGATTCCTTTCAATTCAAGCACGGAATAAATCTATTAATGCAGAATTTTCACAAATTAAAATAGAGATTTTATGATAATCAATTTGGGGTTTTATTTGTATTGATTTCGAAATCAATTGGTGAGTTAAGAGGGGGTTTGCCACAAAATCTATATAAACTAGGCTTGATTCTACGTATAATCTGCATCCATTTCACAATTTAGAAGACAGAGGGCAAATATTGCATATTTGTTCTTGAGTTTTGAAATTCTAAAGGGAGAAGGGAAAAGTTAGGATTTTTGGTAGAAATTTTGTTCGAATTTTGTTCATTCTTCGTTGATTCTTTGCTCTCTCCTTCGATTAAGGTAGGATTTTTTACCTACTAACCTAGGGGATTTCATTAACCTAGTTTAATTTCTGTTTAGATCCAGTATGCATGTTTTAGGATTTTATTTGAGCCATTCATAGAAAAATCAGAAAGTTGTAAGAATCTAAAAAAAGAAGACTTGATCGAGTTGAGCGGCCTTACTAAGTTTCCTGTTCATTGTCTAGTTTTCAGAAAAAGTCAAAGTTTTGTCAGAATCTGAATTTTAGTAGCAAACTTGAGTGAGCTCTTGGCCGTTTGAGCTACTTGTTCAAAAATTCAAAATTTATAGAGTTCTGATCTGTTAACAGGGACTTCGTTTCGACATTGATAACTTGTCCATAATGCATGAATACAATACACGAGCATTTAAGACACTTTGAATAATGTCACGGATTCCTGTGAAACTCTGTGATGATCATTTGACCTTGATTTATCATGTTTGACTGTAAATATTTATACATGAGCATGATAGATAGCTGTTGATATGGATCCTAGAGGAAGGCGTAATTAGAATTATGTGATTAAAGGTTGTATTGTGAGTAATTGCTAATGCCGGGTATGGCCATTGTGCTACACGAGGAGATATATGATACTGTATGGTTATGCTGCCAAAATGTTGGTTAAGTGTTGAACAGTTCTTAGATAGAGAACTCGTGAACAAGATTGCGCTTGAGAATTTTGTTGAGGAAAAATCTAAAATTCACGTTAGAGACACCAGTTTGAATGTCACCTGAAACATGAAAGCAAAGGGTGTTATGTGAACATTATAACGTAATGGAACGTGAGGTGACAAATAGTGACGTTAATTGAAAAGACGAAACTAGATAGTGTCCGTTAACTTGTTATTGTGATTTGTATTTTGGATTTCAACTAGGAGGTGAGTGTAGTCGGTTGAAAGTCTCTTGTTATTTATGGAAGGATCCCAACTAGGAAGTTGGTGTATTCAGTTGGGGGTGACTTTGGAGCCATCTATGAGTGCAGCTCCAGATCTCGAGAGCGTGACAACCAGTGTCTTAGGTGTACTTGAGCCGATTAAGGGAAAGTGACTAAGATTTGTTAGTATCTGACCTGGGAAAGCCACATTATTAGTCGGATCTAGTTAGGGCAAGGTAGTTATTAACATGAGTAGATGGTAGAAGGTCCCTTCCTTGCAGGGTTAGTATTTTAGTCAAGTACACCCTGGTAGATAAGACCTTGTCAATATCAATTGAGTGCCCTATGTTAGATGGTCGGGTAGGAGACGGAGTTTCCTGATGAAATTTCTAGAAACATAATAAACGTAAACATAATGAACCCGTGTTTACTTAGGTGTACAACTTATTTCAGTACTATAACGCGATACATGCTTGATTTTCTTTTGGGTTTGGTTTTTTGGGTAATTACTGAGTTTTATTACTCATTAGAGCAATTTCTCTGCTCTTAACATTCATGCCAAATGGAGTTTTCACCTCACAAGGAAGAGCCGACGGCCGCAGAAGAAGAGTTTACCACTTAGTTGCCTTACCTTTAGTTTATCAGTTCTGTTCTTTAATTTAAAATAAATATAAACCCAGAAGGATATTTATATTTTTTTCATTTTAGATTATGAATTTTTTTAATAATTGTTTTGATAAATAAAATAATATTAAAAAGAATTTAAATGACATTGCCAAAAGTGGGGCGCTACATTATGAGTTATGGCCTAATATTGTTTTAAAAACGTTAATGGGTTAGGTCTTTTAATAGACGAAATTATCCTTATTGGTTTACCTTCATTTTTTGAATTTTTTTTCTCACTTTCTTCTTGACAATGATCTCCATCGCCATCGTCTCCATCTTCTTCACCAAACTAACCTTCCTCAAATTGCAAATTCTTTTTTTATGTTTATTTCTCTCTGTTACATATTGTAATAGATGACATTATCTGGCAATGTTATCTGTATTTTGTTATTTATATTATCAGACAATATTATTAGATAATGTTGTTTGCAAAAACCAAATGTAACATCATCTGATAACATTATTAGACAATATTATATGATAACATTATTAGATAATGTTATATGCAAAGACCATATGTAGCATTATTAGAAAATTATTTGATAATGATATTTGTTGGTCTATATGCAAGGATATTATTGGATAACATTATCCGATAATATTATTTGTAAAGGTCATATATAATACTGTCTGATAAAATTTTCATATAACATTATGTTTTGGTCTATATACAAAGATATTTTTGAAATCGTATGTCAAAAGAACTTCCAATAATAATTTAATTTTAAATGGACTAACTGTATTAAAAATCTATTATTTTGAATTTTTGACCGAGTCTCCCTTTTAAAAAAGAGTACTCAAGTAGAAGCTTAGCCCAAATCTCGTTATTGTAGAGTAACTTAAAACATTTGCTAGACCAATAATGCGTTACAGGTGTGCACTGGATACATTCATGAATCATGTCCACATTTGTGCTTTTTATTGCAAGTGGTTGCAACTAAACAAAGCGTCGGGTCACGTCCCACTGTTGATAGGATTGGATCGGGTGGGCGAAAATCCACCACCCAAAAAATATTGACTTTTTCTGCTTCAAAACACATATCTAGACAACTCTACCGCCTCTTTTTTTTCGTTTGATGATTTTGTTAGCCACATTCGCTTCTTTATCGTCATCATTGTTCTTTATTTACTTATTTATGTTGTATGTATGGTTCAGTTTCGTCGTATATAGACTGCAACAGCTCATTGTGGGCATAATTTTATTTTTGGTGTCCAAATCTTTAACCAAGTGTCATTTTTGGTGTCCAACATATATAAATTTAGCGTCAATATAGTCGCAGCCTATGTAGCACGAATACGATCACAAATATCTTACAGATACGAACACAAACACAAGACTCCTAATTATTAAAAAACTAGAGATACGAACATAGCGGAAACACTATAAATTTTTCACATATATAAAATATAGTATGTACATACATACTATATATTTACACACACACACACTCACACATATATTTATATATATACATCTATACGTATTTTTTGTGAGAGAGAGAGAGAGAGAGAGAGATGCATAGAGCGGGCAATAGAGATGAAGTCGCTAAAAGAAATCAGATGAAACAAGTAGATTGTGAAGGTGGGAATGTTAGGATTTTGAATACTCAATTGCAGTTTTAATCCACATATATTGTGTAATAATATATTTGTTCCCAACAAATTAACAAAAATAACAAATATACGTATGCCGTGTCGCAATTCGTGTCCCCTCCGTGTCTCCCTTCAATATATTTTTCGACGTGTTCCCAACGTGTTCGACATGGGTACGATGACTTTTGAGGAGTGTTCGTGCTACATAAGTCGCAGCATTTACAATTTGTATTTTAAAAAAAATTCTCAAAACTAACTCTGTCCAGACTCTCACTTAAAAAAAAGTCGTCTTGAGCTACTACATTCACTCTTCCCCCTATCGAACACCCACTATCCAGGGGCCACTCTTGTCTAGAAACACCCTCACCCCGAAAAAGATCTTCACTAATATACTCCAATCGACCCTCGACAGCCACCCAAACTAGCCAACCTTGGCACGAAATCCCTTACCACTAATAGTTGCGAAATTTATATTTCTTCTATCTTCGTTTACTTGTTAAGAAATTGTATAAAAATTTATTTTTGAAAAAAAATATTTTTCTTGGTGCAACCATTTAATAAAAGAATTGACAGCGATGGTGGGTGGGTGCAGAGATCAAAACACAATTTCAAGAACCTCTTTGAGGGGTGCATAAGAAAGCTTGTGCATTGAGGAAAAACTCTATCTATGTATAAGCCTAGTGATTTGCATCCATGGATACCTCTGCGCTTGACCGCGGTAGACTTGGAATTAACGGAGTTATTTGTAGGAACTTATTTAAATGCACATTTTAAATGTTGGGGACCACATTGAATTTATTTAATAATAATTTTCCAATACTTTTGGGGCAAAATTAAGCCGTTAAATTCTCTGAATAATTGAGCTACCATGTGCTTGAGATTTTGACATGTTTGAAAATCTCATAATAGAAGAAGATAAGGGAATAATGAGCTGAATAGACCAAATATGGTCCCTATCCTATTGTTATACATTCCTTGCTTGAAGAAAAAATTATTCAATACATTGTTATTTTGGAGCGTCGTCATATGGTGCTCTAACACATTTTTTCACCATAAATTTACGTAAAATCCATACGTTTATTCATAGCTCTCACATAAATATGTGATTGAGTATTACCCCAAAACTACTGAAGTATTACTCTATTTGAAGTGCTTTTGTTGCTTGTATTGGTTTCGTAGGGCTTATTCAATGAATTATTTGGCGAAACTAGCCCCGTCAGCTTTGCACAATGAAACCCTAAAATCTTGCATAAATTACACGGACCTCCCCTGCGGTTTTTGATAGATACATTACCTCTTTGAGGTTTTTAAAATTTCTCTAACCTCCCTTACAACTATTATGCAGTTACTTTTCTATCGTTAAACTTAGTAAACGACGTTAGTTAAACTATTAAAATTTCAAATTTGAGATTTTTTTTTGGCTCCTAAGCCTTAGGTCTTGCTTCAAATCAATGTCCTTTCGACTCTGAGTCTTGAAATGTGCAAAACACAATTACATTACCGAGTAATGCATGATATAAATAAAGCAGTAAAAGACTAAACTAGATATGTTTTAACTTCCGTATGGTTCACGATTGAACTTAACACATGCAGCTAGCCTTTTGGAATTGCTAGGTGGCCCTAGTAGGACGTATAAACCCCGTGAGGAATTTCAGTAATGATAGCCATAACCGATCATGAATTTTGTTTCTATGTTGCAATCAGTCAAGCAATAAGCACAGTCTAAAGATTTCAACCAAGATACACGAGGGACATGCAAAGTTTAAAAAATTATAAATTTGTTAGTACAATCACTCAATCACACAGACAATATAGAATACGAAACAGTAAAAAAATCAACACAAATTTACGTGGTTTCCAAAAATTGGATACATCTACGGAAGCGGAGCGAGATTTGTTATTTGATATATTGTTTAAGATTTTACAATAGAGAGTATTTATAGATATACTCTATTCCAATCCTAATCCGATTCTAATTAGATATACTCTATTCCAATTCTAATCCGATTCTAATTAGGTAAACCAACTTTAATTAAAATTCAACTCTAATTAGGACGTACAGTCTGATTCTAATTAGATAAATCAACTCTAATTAGGTCGTACAGTCCAACTCTAATTAGGTAATCCAATGTTATTTTTAATGGATGTGTCATTAAAAGTTTTAAATTTTTTATGATAGTTGAAAACTGTCATTGATATCTATACAGATGACAATTTCTAAGTGTCATTAAAAAATATAAGATGACGGTCACAAATCGTTATTAAAAATAACACAATTATCTACTCAATATTGTCAGAATCCCATTATCTTTCCTTTCTAAGTTTTGAACATCTGATCTTCCACCCAACCAACACTTTATAAGCATCATCTCTGACCACTACATAAAACATAATATTCATGAAAAATTTACAATTCTAATATATAACATATTTGTTCAACACTTTACGCGTATTCTTTATTTCAATGTCAATTTTAATCAAAATTGACATTATAAAGGGAGATAATCTGACAGTTTTTTTTGTAAATTGACAGCAATACTTATCTAATTTTTTTAATGACATGTTTGCAAAAACTGACAGGTTATTTAAGCACTATTGTGGTAGTAATAGTAGTTTTTTTTGTAGACTGACATCAATACTTATTTCAGTTTTTTTATTGACAAGTTTGTAAAAATTGATATGTTATTTAAGCACTATTGTGGTAGTGATGAAATTTTTTTTTGTAGACTGACTTGAACACGTATTCTAGTTTTTTCAATGACAGATTTGTAAAAATTGACATGTTATTTAAGTATTATTATTGTAGTAGCGATAACCCTTTTTTTTTAAACTAACATAAATACTTATTCCAATTTTTTCAATGATAATTTTACAAAAACTTACATCTTATTCATTTGGATAGTGTCATTTTTAAGTATTATTGTAGTAGTACTTTTTGTACGTGTTTGTCTCTTTTCATTTTCAACTTCTTTCAATGCACAATTTTTTTCAATTCATTCTTTTTCTTCTTCTTTTGAACAAACATCCAATCATAATCCCTTTTAGCAATTAATGTCACATTCAAAGTACCAAGTCTAAATTCCCAAGACATTTTTTCTATGGAGTTAACAAAGAAAAGGTATATCATGTAAAAAGCTCAAAGTGGCAAATTAACAAAGATGTCCTAAAATTCTTTCCTAAGGGTAACAAGACTTATGTAGACATCGTAATTTGGATCCCGATGAACCTCGAAAGGTATTGGTTGAACGATCTCGATGATGAAAAAGGACACTCTATTCTTTAGACGAGGTTTTGACTCACGTTAGACATTAGTAAGATTGATCATGGACATTATAACTCTATTTTTACAAAACAAAATTTCCCCGACACCTCCGTGAAGAGGGAGTTGCACCCCTCCTGTTGGGATATATTCTGCCAGAATAGACGTACAATACACTGATAAATGTTGGAAGTTGAATGAAAGGGACACGAGAGGGTCACGGAACAATCGAAAAGTTTCGGCTGTTTCATACCCCAAGAGTCACCATGATGTCCATTATCGTCCTTCATGGCTAGCAAACCAAAAGGCTTTTGGTTACTAGCAAACCAATGGTCCATATTTTGTCTATATATTTCAATCATGTTTGGTGGATTGGGGACTACAACTACACACGAAATGCTCTGAAAATTTAGTCTATCTTGAGTTAGTTTTTCAAGTAAGAGAGAGGCAGGCACAAAGAAGTTCGATAGGCTATTAGTAGATCAGTGTTTCTCTATTTGTGTAGCCGTTTTATTTTGGGAGACAATCCTCAAACACTCACAGTGAGGCGGCGATTTAGTCTTAAGGGAACTATGTCGAACATAGAACTCGGTTCGATAACATCGTTTGTATTTCAATTTGTTTCTATATCGTTGTATAATTTCTATATTTTATTGTTTCATTTATTAATGGACTAATTATATGTTTTCTGAAAATCACGAGTATTCTACGAATTTGTGGCTCTACATTTATGCCGTAATAAATAGGGAGAAAATGTGAGAACCCAAAATTTTTTTTTTAAATATTACCCGAAATTTGATTTAAAAATGAATTTTATACAATTTATGTATGTATATGATTTGGGGGTTTATGTGTAATGTATGTAAAGTGAGGGT
>JABCMJ010020883.1:0-12030 GCA_014822125.1 Arbutus unedo | reverse complement strand
AAAAAATACTTAAATATTCGCCCTTAAATTTTTAAGTACCACGGAAAATTAAAAGGAATTTTTTTTTTCAATAATCGAGTTCACGGTTGATCTTTAAATATTATTTTTGATCAACTAAATTTTTAATATTTTTACAAAATAAGACTAAAACCAAGTTCTCTCCCTAAAATCAAGTCTTTAAACTAAGGATTACCAATATTGTAAAAAGTGACAAGAGAATGATTTTGTAGCCTTTATGCAGCCACATCCTCTCCTTATTTTTTTGCGGAAGGGGGTAAAAAGTAACTCTCCTCGATAAATATGCTTCAATGGAATTTATATATTTGATTTTGAAAAGAAAAAAAAAACTATAAGGAATGGCAAGTTTCTCCCCAAGATCTGTTCTACATGCTTTGTTCCTCTTCGCTATCGTTCTATCTCCAACGCTACCTTGTGATGCAGTTGAATTGGACGCTTGGGGTAAAATTTTATGATGATCAATAACTCGAGTTAATTTTTAGATAATCATGATTGAACCGCCGAATTTGAAAAATTAGGGTACTCTTGCCTTTTGAAAGTTTTAAGTTTTCAAGGAGAAATATAGTGATGACACTAGAATTCGGATTTTAGAAAATCATACCCATCATTTCCCATTTTTCTAATTAATGGATAAACAATTATGGACAATCAATCATCGCCCACGTTAACAAAATCTATTTGATTTTGAAAGGAAAAAAACACTATAAGTAATGACAAGTACTTTCTCCCCAAGGTCTGTTCTACTTGCATTGTTCCTCTGCACTATTGTTCTATCTCTACCTTGTGATGCACGCAAACTGAACATTTCAGGTAAAATTTTACGATGGTCAATAACTCGAGTTAAATTTTTTTTTTTTTTTTGGCTCAAGAAAATATTGTCCAATGTTTTAATTTTGTGGGTTCGTTACTCCATCCATTCCTTTTAATAATGGCTTCTCTTGCCTTTTAATTTTTTGAGGAGAAATATAGTGATAGACACTTGAATTTGGATTTTAGAAAATCATATTCATCATTTCCCATTTATTCTAATGGATAAACAATTATGGACAAATGGTTTACATTTTTTCATCTGTTACTAAATAATGGATGCTTCTCCAAAAAAATTAGAAAACAAGTTTTAAAATTCATCCACTATACAAGTTTACAGGTGTTGTTCTGCGGAAATAGTTCTAAAAGCTACAACCAAACTTAAGAGTTTATTCTTGCTAATTGATGGTGAGATTCGTCCCCTAGAGATTAATCGAGATACGCATAAACTAGTCAAGACACTCTGAATTATGAAAAAAAAAAAAAACGTCGGTACTTCACCCAAGTTAGAAATCAACTAGTTTTCCACCTCTAAAAGGCCAATGCCACAAGAGAGGAAGGGCGGGGAATTTAGTCCTGAAGGCAAGTCTTGTCTCAACTACAATGATTTTTTTTTTTCCCTTTCACCAAGACAATTTTGGCATTTGGTTATTTTCAACTCTTATTTAAATGGATTAAATTAAATTTTTTTTTTGCAGGCTTCATAAGCATTGATTGTGGAATTTCTGAGGGTTCAGAATATATACGAAGATAAGACAACAACCATATCTTATACTTTTGATACGCGATACATAGATACCGGAACGAATCACAATATCTCGTCAAAGTATATGTCTGGCATCAGTTCAATGCAGAGTTCAACGCAGCTCTCAAGTATGAGAAGCTTTCCAAAAGGAACCAAGAATTGTTACACCATTAATCTGACACAAGCAAGAGGTAACAAGTTCTTGATTAGAGCAACTTTTATGTATGGCAGCTACGACTCCAAGAATCAACCAGCAGAGTTTTCACTCTACCTCGACGGGGACCAACGGGATATTATAACGTTCGACGATGCATCGGATATTGTAGAAAATGAAATCATACATACTCCAACAAGAGATTATATCCATGTTTGTCTTGTGAATAATGGCTTTGGAACACCCTTTATATATGTGCTAGAAGTAAGGCAGCTGAATAATACAATATACAAAACGCAGTATGGATCGTTAAAACTTTGGACTCGACTTGATACTGGGTTAATTTTTGATCAACCTGCAGCCAGGTAAGGCACTTATCGACTCTTGAAATGCTTGATACGTAGAATTAAGACACACAAAAAATGCATTTTAACGTGACCATATATATTCATCTTTATATAGCGATGATGGATTAACTTTGTGTTTTTCGTATTAGCTTTTTAGTGATACAAACCAAGAATCATGCTATATAAAATGATACAGTCATACATAGTTGTTTACTTATGTGTATTGATTTTAAACATGAGTACCATCCAATCCAAACGGGGTGTAAGGGATTCGTCACCTTTTTCAGGTACGCAGATGACGTCTATGATCGCATTTGGGCACCAAATTATTGACCTCATTGGGAACCATTCAATGCATCCTATAGAAGTGGTACCTTGAGCAACAACGACTACAAACCTCCGTCCTTGGTCATGTCGACTGCTGTTAGACCTCTCGTTGGAAGTTCATTGGGCTTCTAGATTAAAGATCCGAAACAGGAGTTCTACTTGTACATGCATTTTGCTGAGATTGAGACGCTTCAAGACAACCAATCGAGAAACTTCGACATCTATTTGAATGATCAACCCTTCCCATTTTCAACCAAACACCAGATTCAGCACAAATTTTGTGAGCAGCGAGGATGGGGAGCTGAAATTTTCTATCATAGCGACCAATGATTCCACTCTTTCTCCCATTCTCAACGCCTTGGAGATTTACAACGTCCAGAAATTTTTACAATCTCCAACTAGCCAAAGTGACGGTGAGTTAAAAAAATTCACATATATTTATCTGCCTTTTCATCTTCTAAACCACTACTTAAAGGCTCCCTTTACTCGTTTCTTTCTACTATTTCTTATTGAATTGATTCTAAGTTCAGTTCATTTATGAGACTAATACAGTAGTATTACTTTTCTAAACTGTGGATAGTAGATTTAAAATTTTTGGATTCTAATGAGAATCTATTAAAGTATTTAGATGATAATGTGCATAATAAATTTTGCAGAAGGGTAGTGCGCGATTTCGGGATTTTCTAGTTCATTTCTCACAATGCATTTGTGAGTTATGTACCCGATGGATCTCTCCCTGGATTACTTGCATCGAACTTTGCTTGCCTAAACTGCAAGAAAAACAACTAGCCATTGCTATTTGGCCGGACCAGCTAGTGTCTTCCGGCCCAAGGTGACAGGAGGGTACTCCAATGCATAAGTTAGTACCTAGATAAGGAATGTTCTAACCGGAAATCAGTTGAGAATAAGGTAATAATGCGTACCTTGTGCCTTAGTTACCTTATACATAGGATTGTGCTGGGTGCATGCACCATGACGTACGAGACAGTCACGTCGTACATCACGACGTCTCGACTAGCCGTCTCGTGCACCATGACGTCAAAAATAACAGTCTCTACATCTAATGTCATGCATGGCACACCAAGTGTCGGGTCGTACTCCTCGTGGCCATGCTGAGCCATCCGTTGGCTAGGTGGAGTTACAAAAGCAGTTGTATCGTGGTCATGCTGACTACTCCGGCCGGTCCCACATGTTGGTCATGCGCCAGATGACGGGTCGGTCATATGGCATGCGGGTCTCGTGAAGCCTTCGATTCCGCCCAATGCTGGACGAACTGAGCCGAGGACCTAACATGGTAAGGGGAAGGAC
This sequence comes from Arbutus unedo, assembly GCA_014822125.1. NCBI lineage: Eukaryota > Viridiplantae > Streptophyta > Magnoliopsida > Ericales > Ericaceae > Arbutus > Arbutus unedo. The sequence goes on along the minus strand of JABCMJ010020883.1, from coordinate 8,324 downwards.
CGAATCTTCGATCACCCTTCAGTTCGACTGTTGTCGAATCCAACCTTGACCCGTTTGTGTCGTGGCTCGACGTCTCGTAGGTCAGGCCTATTGCAATAGCCTCTCAACTCTGCTCGGTCATGAAGGAACGATGAGAGGGGTTGAATATTCCACTCAGCATGTTGACCACATGCTGAATATTCCTCTCAACTCCTCCGGATTCTTTACTTCAGTATGTTGACCACATGTTAGAAGTTGCCACTGTGCAGTTGACCGAGCCCCATGGCAACTGTTGAATGGCTAACTCTGATAGATCGTATGACATGAATGAGAGGCCAAAAACGACACGTCTCTTGGGTCATGCCATGTGTTAGACACCTATTGGCTAATGACACAACGCTTTATTTCCCACACGCGACCCCTCGAATTCTCACCTCTCCTATAAATAGGAGGGCATCCTAGAGAGAAGCACCTTGCTCTTTCTGTCTCTAGAGCCTCCAAGCCTTCAAACACTCTAAAGTTCTCTTCCAAGTCTTCCAAGTTCTCCAAAGTTCACCAAGGTTCAAGTATGGCCTTGAATCCATAATTTACAATTCATTTGCAGTTAAATTCGATTTCCTTAGCTTTAATTTGCACCATTTTGACTAGAACTATCCCGTCAATGAACAGTAGCAACTAGGTTTGTCACATTTGACCCATCAAAACCAATCGAGGCACCTCACACCCACTTACCACTGTTTTGACCTCCTAGTGCCAAGCGTAGAGCTTTACTCACCCCACCCATGCACTTTGTTTGGTAGGATGTCTGAGAAAGAGATTGATTTTGAAGCCCTAATAGTGCAACACAGCTAGGAGGTAACCAAGGAAATGAGAGTTAGCCTCAGGAAAGCGGACCATCCGAAGCGTTAAGGGCCGACACCAATCGATAGACCAAGTTTTTCTCTAGGCCCAACACCTTGTGGATGCTTAGAAATGCCTACGACTCCTGAACGGGTGTTCATGGATCTAGTGCGCCTGAGCATGATACGGGAGGCCAATGAGCGGTAGATCATTCTCCCGCTCATGGCCATCTTAGAGAGCAGAGTACGGTTCCCCCTATCCAGATTCCATAGACATGTAGTAAGCTTGCTCGGCATCGCCTCATCATAGTTGTCGATCAATTTTTATAGGATCGTGATGGGGGTTGCCGAGCTTAGGAGCAAATTTGATGTAGGACTGGAACACAACCCCTAGGAATCAGCACCTAGGGGAGAATTGAAGTAAACCCTAGGAATCCGCACCTAGGGGAATTAGAGTAACCCCTAGGAATCCGCACTTAGGAAGAATTAGAATCCACACTAATTCAAGAAAAGAGGAAAACTTTATTCATTCCATTCAATCCCCTAAAATAAGATGAGAGTCCTTATAAATAGGCTCCCACAAAGCGATAACAACCAACTAAGATAAAGATAATCTAACCATAAAAGATAAAATCCTAACAAGATAATCTAACCATCAAGGTAAAATCCTAACAAGATAAATCTTAGATAACAACCTAGATAAATACTAAATAAATAAAATCCTACATAACAATTAAAGTAAATCTACTTGGATCTTTAGCTAGGCCCAATTATGTCATCATCCAACCACAAGAACAGTGATTGGGCTATCCTCCGATGATGTCGTTGGTAGACTCGTGAGAACTGGGCTTTTGGGCCCTCGTGTCAAAAAGGTATCAAAGCAATCCTAAGTGTGGAAATGGAAGATTTGTTCAGCATCTACTTCATTAGCACAATCGGACATTTAGTCGCTAGTTGTTGTCGGTCTGGCCAAGCTACTAAAGACTTATCACCCACCTCCCAGACACAGACAAACATGCAAACGATTTCGTCATAGTGAGGGGGAGTTCGAGTTCGTCCCAATTGAGGTCAAGGACTTTAGTGTTCTTAGATATATAAGACCACATGGTAGGATATCTTGTTCTGTTTTCTTCTAACTTCTCTTTATGCTCGGCTTCTAACTTCGATTATGATTTTTGCAACTGCTCGAGTGGTGGATCGACTGAAGAAGAGGGCTGATAAGAATTGAGTAGCTATCGCGTACAGTATTGAAGAGGCGGAGAGGCAAGGTCCTCGGCTACTTTGATACATCCATACGTATACCAATCTACCCTCAAGGAAAGAGCCAAGTCGAGCAGAGGCACAAGTACTAGTGGTCGGTTGCAAGCCCCTGACAGTCTGTCAACAAGGTCATCCTTCAGGCTCAACCCTTGCATAGTTGTTCCCCTCGATGTTGTTTGGTAACCGATTAACCAAAGCACCCAAGATTCCTTCATCGAGATTTCTGACGGTGACAAAGACATGGCAAGGAAAGTATGATCCGACCGGACGTTAACCCTGATCGGAGGCAACACCTGCAACCTCCAACTCATATGAGCCAATGGTTGAGCCTGCCAAGCGTACTAGGCGGGTAAGCCCAGGTTGGAGAGTATCGAAGATGAAGGAGTTGGGGCCTCGGGGTCAATATCTCCTGTTGAGGTCAAGGTGGTAGAGCTTGCGCCACAACATTCTTGAAACCCAGTTGCTTGGGAGTCTCTCTTCTGGATGCCCTACTGTTGCCTAAGGTTGCCTAGAACGTGCTGAAGGACCTGGAGGCCATCTATACTAACATGGTTTAGTACCATACGATGGTAAACCTTACACTTTATGTTTTATTTGGAACTTTAACTGTGAAGTCTTGCTCATACTTGCTACTTTGGATTACTGGCGGCCCAACACATGGCTAGCATCTGGACGGGCATGATGCATGTAGCAACACTAAAGGTTGCTAAGAAGAATCCTGTAGAAGAGAAGATGGCTTTAGAGGAGGCATGACGTGAGACCGAGGTAAAAAGGAGGTCAATACGGAGGAATCAAAGCAGAAAATTGCCAAGTTAGGGAAGACGGTGGAAGGGATCGACTAGAAGGCATATGATATTGACTGGAATGAGGCCGAGGTGGGCTATGTGTAGCAAGTCGAGGCCATTAAGTTGCAATTGGTGAACCTACAGAATGAGGCTTTCAAGGCCGGATGGCTAGGAGGGATTTCCGAAGCCTAGGTTCCATTGGTTCCAGCCTATTCACCCACATTCTGTCCTATCTGTCGGCGGCAGCACCAGTTCCCCCTTCTAGTGATGTCCCTACTACGGAAAACATTCCTTTTCTGACTCAAGATTGAGCTCGGTTTTTGTAACTTCTTTTTTTGTTTGTTTGAATTGGTCGACATTCAAACACTATCTTCAATGGATAGCATACTGGGTTTCGATGGCCGAAAAGTACAAGTAATTTAGGCCAGGCCACCCCATCTATAATCTTTAAGTGATATTTTGCTCCTTATGCTTCCTCTTACCATATGCTTTATGTTTCTAAATTTTTCTTCAGCATATGCCTCATGCCACCTAGTTAGTGTCGTATAGGTAGACTACTTGTTCTGGTGCGTAGTACACATACTTGGAAAAAATTAACTTCAAATAGGTTGAACTAGTAAATGGTCGGCAACTCCACTGACGTGAACAAGTCCTCAGTTAGGTAACCAAGGGTGGATAGCTTTGAAATTTTTTTTGCAAACTTTTGCTTTTGAACCTTGAGTAGACGGCAATACCACCGGCCATGCTCATAGGCAAGATATTGACATGTCCACCGAAATGAGAGTTCTTGGTTAGGTAACTGGAACTTGAGTTCTTGGATTATATCCAAGATGTTGCCTTGAGCCATGAGTGGAGGACAATTACATTGAACCGTTGCTCTTGACCGATGACTTGTTGTTCGGCAATTCGTTGCAATAATAATGATGAAGATTGGAGCCAAACGTAAAATTTTTCCATTGATTGCTTGAGTATTTACAAAATTATACAAGGACATGACTAGAAAGAAGGGGAAATCAATGATACTATTTTTGCAAGTTCTGCGTGTTCCACGACCGAGGGACTGAGGTGCCGTCTAGAGCTTCAACCTATAGGAACTGATGTTGGCAATGTTGCTAAGCTGGTATGGTCCGTCTCAGTTTGGACTGAGCTTGTTGGACCTTTCGTTGCCAAAGACCTTTTGGAGGACCAAGTCATCCAGCTTGAATGGTCATGACTGTGTGGACCTTCTTGTTGTAGCCTCGGGATATTTCTTGTCAGTAAGTGACAAACCGAATTCGGGCCGAGTCCCTCTTTTCTTCGGCCAACTTGAACTCAACTACAATTGCCTCATCTTCTGTCCGGCATTGAAGTCTATTGTGTGGATCGTCGAGAGGCCAGCTTCCAGAGGTATAACAACTTCCACACTGAAGGCTAGGGAAAATGGAGTTTAATTGGTCAACCTTCAAAGGTTGTTTGGTAGGCCGATAGTACACTCTAAAGCTATTCGGCCTATCTTCCTTTGGCCTCCATCAACCAATTCTTGATTCCTCCAACGATTGTCTTGTTTGAGACTTTGGCATGACCATTGCTTTGAGGATAGGAGGGGCTGGAGTTGTAGAAGTTGGTTCGGTGTTTGGCGCAGAAGTCCTTGAACAAGTCCCCCATGAATTGGGTTCCATTGTTCGAGATGAAGGCACGTGGCATACTAAACCAAGACACGATGTTCCTCCTCACAAATCTCTTGATGTCCATGTCTTCAATTGTCACCAGTAGCTTAGCCTCCATGCACTTTGAGAAGTAATTGGTGGAAGTGATGAGAAATTTGAATCCATCTGGTGTAACGGGGAACTTTTCGACGATATAAAGCCCCCATTGAGCGAACGAGACAAGGGCTAATGCAAGCTTCTCCAACGGTAGGTACCGGGTCTCAGCACTAACCATGGTTTTACTAGTATAGCAGATGGGGAGGTGCTCCTTGCTCTCCTGACGCACGAGGACCGACTTGACGGCGTGAGGGGATGCGGCAAGTAAATGGACCTCGGTCCTTAGGCGTGGTCATAAGAGGCGCTGAATTGAGGCACTGCTTCAACTCTTGGAGTGCTCAGTCGCACTCTGGGCTCCATTGATAGCTTTTGCAACTGCTCTTTTTCATGATCTAAAAAGGTGGTCAACATTTGTCAGAGGACCGGCTAATGAACCTATTCAGTGCGGCTGCCATACCGGTGAGTCATTGAACTCCTTTCAAAGTATACGATGCTTCCAAGTTGTAAATAACAGTGATCTGGCCAGGTCTGCAGGAAATCGAGGAACTTACCGAACCTAGTGCTGAAAACACACTTTTGGGCATTGAGCTTTAGCTGATGGTCCTGTAAAATGTCAAAGATTGTTTGGAGGTTGGGCAGGTGGTCGGCTTCATGTTTGCTTTTCACCACCATATCATCTATGTAGGCTTCCATCGTGCCACCGAGCTATCTCCCAAACATCTTCATAACCATTCGTTGATATATGGCCCCAAATGTTTTTAGGCCAAAGGGCATGACTTTGTAGCAGAACAAGCCCCTAGGACTGATGGAAGCTGTCTTCTCATAGTCCGACCCATGCATGGCGATTTGGTGGTACTCTCGATACGCATCCATGAACCTTAACCGTGCATGTCCGGCCGTTGCATCGACCAACTGATGAACACGGGGCAAGGGGATGTAGTCCTTTGGGCAGACATTATTTAGATTAATATAGTCAACACAGACTTGCCACTTCTCAATTTTATTCTTGACGACGATCGTGTTGGCAATCCACATTGGATACTGAACTTCTTGAATAGCTTCGGCCTCCAAGAATTGGTCGTCTTCTTTGATGATGGCATTGGTATGTGTAATGGCCGAACGCCATGCTTTCTAGACGAAGAGACGTCAGACAGGGTTGACATTTAGGTGGTGACAAATAAAGTTTGGGTCGACGCCGTCAAGCACTTCTAAATTCCTCTTTGAAAATTTAACCATCGCGGTCCTTTTGGCCTTAGTCATAGAGGAGCTGAGTAGAAAGATCTGATCCTGGTTGGACTCCTCGATCGGCACGGTGACAAAGTCTTCTGCTGCATCCATGCCGATGTCCTCTAAGACCAGAGCATCTGGTACTTCCACCCACTAAACCTACTCGGGTTTCAACTGTCGAGGATCTCCTCTTGACCGTTGGCGTTGATATACCAAATCACCTGGTGATAGGTTGAAGCCACTCCTTCATCTGGTGGAATCATACTATACCGACAATAGCGTTGTATGGGCTTAGCACATCAACTACCACAAATTCACACTCTACAGTGACTGATCTTGCTCAGACTGGTAATTTGAATTTTTCAATCGACTAGACGGGCGCTGCATTAAAATTGACTAGGAGAACTTCGATCAACTCAAGTTCTGACTCAGAAAAGGTCGAGCTACTTGAATAGGGAATATACATGACCTCTGCTAAGCTCCCCTGGTCTACCAGAAACCTACGAACATTACAGGTGCTAATTTGGAGGCTGACTACCAAAGCGTCATTATGGGGCACTTGCATCCGCTTGAGGTCTTTGTCTGATAAAGTGATGATGCGAGTTGCTCTTTGATTTTTTTGTGAGCGCCTGACACTAGAACCGACCGCTATAACTTCATTAGTTGTTGTTGCCCTATGTAGTTTAGCGCGTAGACGCTCCTCGGCTGCGACATCCTCCATATCGTGAATGACATTGATCATTCTCACCTTGGTGGAGCCCTCCCTATGTTGTTGCCGAGGAGCACCAGCGTTTGTCTTTTCGGCGTTGATATATTCCTCAGTCACCAGCTTCTCCAAGAATTCCTTGTAGGCTCTGCACCCTGTCGTAAGGTGTCCATTTTCCTTGTGGTCGGAGCACCTCATTCTTGTGTTCTTCACCTTCTGTTCAACCAGCGCCTTCAATGGCCACCTAAAGTACAGTTCACTTTCAATCTTGCAAAGCAAGGCATAGATGAGGAGCGTGAAAACTATCAAGATGGCCATGAACTCATATGGCCGAGAGCTCTTTTTCTTGCTATGTGTTATGACGTTCACGCCCTTTTTCCCACTATTGCCCCCTCTATTTCCCCGGCTCAGTTTGGGGACATTCTACTCTGCCCGCCTCCTCTCGTTCCTCACTTATTCTAGCCAACAATGCTTGTAGATCCAGCACGTCAAGTCGTTCATATCCACTATGTTGGATGACATTAGGTCCTAGAAGATTTGTCCCATTTGGTCCAAACCCAACTTGAAGGATGTGACGACAATGGTCGTATTGCATCTCTGGATCTCATTATACAGCTCCCAGTACAAGGTGGCATACTGGTGTAGTGTCTTGTTTGTCATCTTGCAGAGGCCAAGTAGCGAATCAACCTTATTTTTTCGCCATGTGCTTGTCACAAACCGAGCCAATAATGCAATGGAGAGCTCTTGGAAGAGAAGATTGAGGTGCTCGGCAACTTATCAAACTAGAGGAGGCCGAGCTTCCCAAGATTAGATGGGCATAACTTGCACATGAGTGCGTCGTCAGTGTTGTAGAGAGACGTCATTTGCAGGAAGTGGATCAAATGAGTATAGGCAATCATCTTCGAATCGTATTTTTGGGATTTAGGGGGATTGAACTCCCACGATGGCTTCATGGACTCAATCTTCCTAGTGAATGGAGAGGAGACAAGCTAGTTGTGGATGATTTCCGAGTGTGACCTTGTGGGCCAAGTCATTTGCTCAATTGGTCTCTTTCGTTTGTGCTTCAGTCTGTCGTGGAGGTCCTCCATGTATCCCCTATGTTCGCATCAAGGGGATCGTTCCTTGCATTTATCATGTTGGGGAGAGCGCTCCCCTCACCGCTCATCCCCCTGGTCGTCGTACTACCAATCTCTTTGATGATGGTCCAGATGGCTCTCATGACTAGCCTTTTGTGTGTTGGTACCCTTGGGCATTTGTGGAACTCGTCACGCGGTTGCTGTTCTAGTGCAAGGCTGCGTTTTTCTCGGAGCTTGCCCTTACCCCGTTGCCTAGCCTATCTTTTATACAAACCCTTTGAGGCTTGTCGTGTCGCCTTCTCTCGAGCTACGTTGTTCATTGACGCCCATGTTGTCCTCCGTGTGATAAGGGCTTAAATGTTCACATTAAAATCCACTAACTTGCCTTTGTTAGATTTATTACTAAGTTACTTGAATCTTAATTAGTGTTGAAAGATAAGGAATCCCGCACTCAATCAAAGAAATTAAAGTTCAAGCAAAATTGAAAACAAAAACATACAATCCCGTATTAGGGATGTATATGGACAGCATTCAGTATTTTTGCCATATCTCTCAGCTCGGATGTCCGATTGATGCAAGGTTTGCGGCAACGGAAAGGGAATTCAATTATCTACAACTTTCTAGTTCATGACTTTTCCAGATTATGCTGTTTCGGAGGTCAAAAGTGGTCTAAAAGTGGGCTGCAATACTAAAAACGGGAATATTATAAT
>JABCMJ010020879.1:0-31963 GCA_014822125.1 Arbutus unedo | reverse complement strand
CCACTTTTATACTTTCCAAAATAGTCTTAAAAAAAACCTTAATTCATTTACAAATACTTTACACACTCAACAACTGTAAGGGTAAAAAGAAATTCTACATCCTCCACATTTTTCTTCACTAACCAAAACTTTCAATTTTATCCTCCCCACTATCAAACAAAGTTTCAATTTTTAAAAACTTGTACACGCATGATGCAAATTTTGGTTTGGATCTGAAGAATAAATGGAGAATGGGAAACCATTGAATTTTGAGTGGCCATTTAATTGTAGAGGTCTCTCCACCATCGAATTCAAAATCCCATGGTATATCTCTCTCCATCTCTTTCTTTTGGTCGGTGGCTTTGGCCTTTTTCAACCCAAATTTGGCAGAAGCCGCAACGTCTAATGATTTTTCCTTCATCCCCTGAATTTTCATTCCATCCCCCCTCTCTCTCCTTTCAATTTTTTTCCACTCCTCTGAATTCCAAACAACCCACTTGGAAAATCCAAAACTGTGATTTCTTTTCCTTTTCATTTTCACCGAGTAAGACAAGACCCGCAATTCATATCGTCAAGGAAGTCGTGAAAAGATCTTTAGAGTGGACAAAAATAGGACTGAAACGATACGCTATTATTTATGTGGACTAACTCTTTACTTTGCATTTCGAATTATGATACATTTACTTCAGTATAAATTTATAGACTGGATCAACTGTTTTTTTTTCCACGAAAAATGCTACAAATCCCAACCGCTCTAAGTGTAGAAAATCCGTTAGTACCTTCCCTTCTACACTAGAAATCTTGAAAGCAAGATCAATTACAAAAACTACATTTACGACTTTCACATATAAGAACACTCAACAAATTTAGGAACACAATAGGAAAAAACCATATAATAAGTTTGAATTTGAATTATTTAACTATTTTTGGGGCACTTTTTAGTAAGGTCTGAGAATTAAGTTTTTCTCATTTTCACATTCTCGGATATGATCAAAAATGGTTTGACTACATGATTTGAGATGTTTATTTTGAAGGTCTAAAAAGTTACAATTGAAAAAGAAAAATGGATAGCTTCCCTCTTGCTTATTTCGGATGATTTTTGTGAAAGTTTGAAGTCGAAATAAAATATTATTTTCATATATTATAGAAGCTTGATATGCACACGCGATGCGTGTATCCCGACCGCTAGTATCTAGAATGCGAGCAGGGACATGAGTCCATTCTTTCGGAATCTGTCATGTCCATATCATCGACATTGGCTTGATGATCACTTATACGTTTGCTTAATTCAACTCTCAGTGTCTCTCTCCTCGAATTGAAATATCTGAAACTATTCAATCGAAGTCATTCTTTGCCCACCTTTCTCGCTCTACATAAACATGCGCACATGTATCGATCGAATCACTAAATTGACTTATTGTGCTTGAATGGTATGATCTGTGATATATATATATATAGGGTTCGGTTCTATGGACACAAGAAAAAACATAATTTTAGACACAACATTTCAACCATTAATTTCAATAGCTGAGATTAAAAGTAAAATAATGCTAGGATATGATTTAATGCTAGGATTGAAAAATAAAATTTAAAACACAATTTTCAAAATTATACTACCTAAATTAGTTACCACTATAGAAAGCATAAGTATGAGAATGAGGGAATGACTCGGTTGTGTTATCGTTATTCCAAGTATTACAGATACAACTTATTTCACTAGTTTAATTTTTGTTGGAGTGTTTCTCAAGTGCGGAATTTACGAACCAAAAAATTAGAAAAGAATATATATATATATATATATATATATATATATGCATATATATATGTGCAACTAGCATTGGAATAACCATATCAGGAAAAAAAATCTATTAAGATGTACTATTACCAATTGAGAAACAAGGCAAAATAATAAATGAACTCAAAAACAAAAAGACAAAAAGCTATGAAACTAGTTCTATAACATGAGCAACTTAATTTTAGTCGGTCATTAAACCAGTGAAACTTCGGACTAACCAATCTGCCAGGTACTTCTTCACCTTTGTAAGAACCCTGGGGAAAAACATTATTTCTTCTTCTCTCCCTTTCACTCTCCTTTTCTAAAATTTCTGGACTAAGATTATGCTTACAGTACGCTTCAAGCGCCCTCAAGAGCTTGATGTCATTCCCTCACTCCCATCCGTATATTTACTATTGTGGTCACTAATTTAGGTAGTATAATTTTGAAAATTGTGTTTTAGATTTTGTTTTCCAATTCTAGCATTAAATCATATCCTAACATTATTGCATTTTTAATCTTAGCCATTGAAATCAATGGCTAAGATATTGTGTCTAAGATTGTATTTTTTTCTTGTATCCCTAAAACCGACCCGATATCAGTCAAACATCATTAGTTAATCTATTAGAACTTTAAGTTTGGAATTATTTCCTGAGAAAATGAACTACAACATAATTTCTATTGTGTTCGAAATAACTTATTTTTTAATTTTTTAAAAATCAAAATTCAGGCAGAATTTTGAGATTTGTCCGAATCTTAGCTTCAAAAAAATCTCAAAATTTCAACATAAGCTATTTCATGCGTGATAAAAAGTATGTTATATTTTATTTTGTTAAAATGAATCTTAGACTTGAAGTTTAAAAGCTTAATTAACGATATTTGACTGATTTTAACTATAGGTGGGATAACTACATAATAGTTTGAAAAATAAGGGAGGTCGGAGTAATTTTAAAAATTTCGGGGACGGTATTGTATTTGTTATAAACTTCAAGGGAGGTCAGTTTAATTCACCCTTACATAAACATGTAGCCATTTTTGTTATGATTTATTTGTAGCGGTTAAAATTTTAGAAGGGATATGATAGATATTATAAAAAAATATAATAGAAGAGAAGATTTATTATAAAGGGGTAAATAGTTGTAAATATTTTATTTGAGTATTTTTTTTTTAGGAAGAAGGATATGATAAATTTGATTAGGTAGATGGTATTATCGTAATAAATAATGACATTTTCAAAATTAATAATCATTTACGTAAACAGAATGTTATAAGATATGGACAGAGGAGGGTGTGATAATTTTGTTTGTCTTTTTGGGATAAAATAGTACCCTGGATATTATATTTAGAATCCAAAAAAATAAACGAATCCATGTATTTTGGGATAAAATAGTACCCTGGATATTATATTTAGAATCCAAAAAAATAAACGAATCCATGTATGAAAACTCAAATAATTGTATTACGAGATGATAAGCAATGAGCCCTTTTGTGACCCCTAACAAACAAACAAGCGCTTAATTCAAATGCACTACTCGATATGCACTAAGATGATTCAAGTTTTTGGACAAATAACAAAAGTGACCATGTATGACTTATATCCCAATCAGACTATTTCTTTCACTTTTTGTAAAATTTAGAAGAATAAGGAATTGAGAAATATCTTTTTGTTTCTTGTTGAGATTTACAATGACATACAACTCATTATATATTGGATGCAGAAAAACTAAACAAGGAAAGAATTGGTATATAATAGTCTCATGTCATTGTTAGATTTGTAGAAAGAGAATGAAACTCTATATATTATTGTGTGTTAAATCAATGGACAAAGACTCCTATATGGAGAGAGAGAGAAAGAGAGAGAGAGTTATAGTTCTAAATAGATTGGGGTACATACGCCTAATTCTAAACTAACTAGGGTAATCCTAATCATAGACAAATTAGGTATATTTATTCATTAACAACCCCGCCCAAACTCAAACAGGGTAATCATTGACCAACTTGAGTTTGGAAACGAGATTAATGAAGCGGCTCGGATGATGCATTTGGACACGAGATTAATGACGCGGCTAGGTGTTGACGTGGTGCTAACGGTGCACTGATGTAGCACTGACATGGCGATGGCAAAGGTATTGGTAAGGCACTGACGTGGCCGATGACGTAGGCGCTGGCGTGGCCTATGACGAAGGTACTGGTAAGGCGCTGACGTGGCCGATGCCGTAGGCACTGACGTGGCCGATGATGTAGGCCCTGACTTGGCCTATGACGAAGGTACTGGTAAGGCGCTAACATGGCCGATGACGTGGGCGCTAACAGAGGTGCATGAGGAATGACATAGATGCGGGTCGTTGGCGGTGTTGAGCACAGAAGTTGACGCAAGCGAGTGTGATGCCGCGTGTGCAACGAAGGCAGAAGTGATTGTAGCACAGAAGCTAACACAGGCGCGCGTGAGGGCCGTTGGTGGCGTTTGAGCACAAAGGTTCATGCAAACGCGCATGATAGCGCATGTGTAACGAAGGCGAAAGCAATTGCAGTACAGAAGCTGACACAGGCGCGCGTGATGGCGCGTGAGGGCCGTTGGTGGTGTTGAGCACAAAGCTGCAAACGTGCATGATAACTCATGCGTAACGAAGGCGAAAGCGATTGCAACACACAAGCTAACACAAGCGCGGGTGATGATGGTGCGTGATGAATATTAACAAAACAATAAATAACCCGGCGGACGGTAGGAAAGGTTAGGCTGCCCGCCGGTGAACTAATATATCTTAACCTATAGCTCTAATATCACGTTAAATTTGTGGAAAGAGAATGAAACTCTATATATTATTGTGTGTTAAATAGAGAGAGAGAGAGAGAGAGTTATAGTTCTAAATAGATTAGGGTACATAAATCTAATCCTAAACGAACTAGGATAATCCTAATTCTAGACAAATTAGGTATATTTATTCATTAACAGTCATAGTTAAACATCGTCAATCAATTGACCAATTAACCAAACGGATTTTCTCTAATACTCTCCCTTAAGTTGGAGAGTGAATATTGTGAAGTTTAACTTGCCGCTTAAATACTGAAATTGTTCCTTTCCTTATAGTTTGGTGAATATGTCTGCAAGTTGATATTTTGATTGAATATAGGATGACACAATTATTTCGACTTGCAATTTTTTTCGTCCAATATGGTAGTCAATTTTTATATGTTTCGTGCGTTCTTGAAAAATGAGATTCTTGGCAATGCAGAGAGCTTTTTAGTTGTCATAGAATAAATATGTTGCTTGCCTTTGTGGAACCTTAAGATCTTGTAAAATGCGTCGTACCCATGTAATTTCCAAACATGTCGCAACCATATCTCGATATTTGGTTTCAGCAGATGAACGAGGCACTTTAGATTATTTTTTTGATTTCCAAGAAATTAAGAAACTTCTTAAAAATACACAAAATCTAAAAATGGAACATCAAATTGTCGCGCAACTTGCCTAATCTGAAGCACAATAAGCTTGTAATGTAGAATCATTAGAAGAAGGAAAGAATAATCTTTGACCAAGATTCCCTTTAATAAAATGCAAAACTCTTAAAGCAGCTTCCTAATGTGATTTCCGAGAATTCTGTAGAAATTGACTTGGGATTTGTATAGAATATACTATGTATAGCCTTGTCACCGTTAGGTAAATCAATCTCCCAACTAATCTTCTATATTTGATTGGATTATGTAATGAATTACCATCATGAGGGTTCAATTTTAGATATGACTCAATTGGAAAAGAATTAGAATGTGATCCTAAAAATCCCACTTCTCTCAGAATATCTAATGCATATTTTCGTTGGGAAATAAAAATCCCTTTTTGGGACCAAAAGACTTCCATACAAGAAAATATTTCAGATTGCCTAGATCTTTAATGTGAAATTGTTTCAAGAAAGAATCTTTGAGAGACTTGATTTCCAACCCATTATTGCATGTGACAATAATATCGTTCACATAAATAAGCATTACAGTAAATGTGTTGCCTTCGGACTTGGTAAATAAAGAATAATCAGCATTTGATTGGGCAAAGCTTGCCTTTTGAATGACACAAGAAAATTTGGCAAACCAATTTCGAGAAGTTTGCTTTAAACCATATAATGATTTATTTAGTCAAAATATCATATTCTTCCCCTGTCGATGAAGACCAAGCGGAATGTCAATATAGATGGCCTCATCAAGATTGCCGTGCAAAAAGATATTGCGAATATCCATTTGGTGGAGAAACCAATTGTAGGAAGGAGCGACCCCGAAGAGACATCGCACAATGTTAAGTTTGACAATGTGAGAAAAAATCTCTATATAATGAACGCCCTCAATTTGAGTATAGTCCTTAGCAACGAGGCGAGCTTTGTAATGCCCGATAGAACCGTTAGAGTTGTATTCGGTCTTGTAGACCCATTTAGCCAATGAATTTGTGATCGACAGAAGGTGAGACAAGAGATCAAGTATTATTGTGAGCAAAGGCATCAAGTTCAGCTTGTGTAGCATCCCGCCATTTTGGGTCAAGAATTGCTTGAGAATAGTTAATGGGCTCACGGAGACAAAAAATGAAACGTAAATTAGGAAAATGACCATTTATTATTATTAAAACAAATAGGAACTATAAATAGTTAGAGCTTAGAGTGCGAAAATTAAAATGGCAGAAATACCCCTTGGGTTACATTTTATTTGGAAAATAAACTAAGACAAAGCAACTAAGGGTAAAATAGTCAAACGTTACCAAGTTCTTCTTCTGCAGCTCCTGACTCTTCATGCTTAGGCGAATTCTTCAATCGTTCTTCAATATCTGGTATAAATATAAAAGAAGGTACTAGTTAGATAATTTAGTGAACAAAATTAGTTGTATTTTTTTTTTTTTGAAAGAGAATGTTGTACACACAAATTTATAATACCTTGAGGTTCTTCGTAAACAATCTCTACCAAATTATTTCCTTCGTATTTCTTGAAATTATGATTTGAGTGTTGACCTAATCTTAACTTCTTTTACTCAAACTTATTTGTTATGTCGACCTTTATAAATTATCATGTAATGCTATCAGAGTTCTTATAGGCACTATTAGATAACGTCAATAATAATGATTTATCGTCTATGTGTCTATATCATTATTGGCCTCCAAAATTTCCCTTTCGTTATTGCTAAATATGATCTAAAATAAACATAATACTCAATCATCAGTAACTAGATTATAAAATTAATTCAAAAAAACTATCACTAAACTATATGTATTCAAATTTCGATCATTTTAATCATGCGTATATTTGTTTTATCACATGTGATTTATTATTTATATTAAGATATTAAAATTGCGAAGAAAAACACAAGAAATACGGAAGAGAGAAATGAAAAGAGTAATATTAAATCGCAAGTGAAATTTAGAAGTGAAATCTAGTTAAAAAATGGTAGTTGAATTTAATATTGTATATATTAACATATATGAACGCATGATTATATTATACTTTAAATTTAATAAATTATCAAATTGAAATGTACAATTGAAGTCTAGTTAAAAAATGGTAGTTGAATTTAGTATTATCTATTCTATATTATAAAAGGAGAGCTTAATTTAGTGTCTTGAAGTTGTGAAGCATTGTCATCTTTTTTTGTTTGCCAAAATTACCCACCACAAAATACACTAATTAATTGACAGCAAATTTAGATCCTGGGCAAAATTGACATTTTCCCATCAAAAACAATACTGCCAACTTCTTCCCACGTACACATGGACCTGTGTACCGACTGCTTACTTCTTTCCACTTAACTTCCTCCATTTACTCATTTGCCGATCCACTTCCTTCATAAAAATTCGACCATGTCAAAATGAAGTTCCCAATTTACTCCATTGCATAATGACTTTAATTTTCCTGATCCTTCAACAGTAAGTTCAATTTAATTTCCGAAATTGCCCACAAAAGTATGTCTCTGCTTCAATTTGATTTTGCCATCACCATCATTGTCAATTTCTACATATATACTTGCTATTCTCTCTCTCTCTCTCTCTCTCTCTCTCTGTCATTTTGTACAGCCTTTCTCTCTGAACCCAATTGCGACAATATGCCTTTAAACCCAAAAATTGCAAGTGATTTCATACCTGTTTTGGCCTCATGCCTTGAATTGTTTTTCGACACATGAACCCACATTCAGACGAGGTCGCACAAACACTCATGATTTCATACCCACGAAAGAAAATAGCAAAGATTAAATAGTTTGTGCAACATATGAATAAAGAAATCTGTAATGATCGGTGTTGATAACTGAAATTTCCCAATACAAAATGCATTTTATCGTGCTCACTCTGAACTGTTAATTTTTGGTACAAATGGTGACGCCTTATTTCCGCCGCAATGGATACGAGATTTCACGACCACCGACTGTGATCTCTATTTAGTGGACGGTTAGAATTTCTATTATCTTTTGTCGAATTTTCATTTCACAGCCTACAGATTAATCTTACACGTCACAAAACCAACTATTGCTAATCACAGATATCGATCTCAACTTCAAAGGAATTTGCAAGTAAATTTTGCACGTACGTCATGCTAATTGAATGATTACCTTTTTATTTTACTACATTTTATTTTGTACATATTCTCGGTGACAATTCCCATTACTATCCGTTGGATTTTTGTTGCAGGGATTAAATTTTGCATGTTGTTTTGTGTATTTTTTATTTTATTTTGAATATATTTTTGGTGAGAATTTCCATTACCAAATCAGTTTCACTTCTTCTTCAAATGTTTGTAACTACTTACAAATGGCTTTCACAAGGCAAATGTTTGCGAATCAAGTTAGTCCCCCCTTAAAACGGAAAACAAATGTAGATAACTCTTTTCTATACTAATGCAAAGTATGGATTTCGTTGGATAATATGCTATTTGATGATGTTCGACTTGTACACGCATGACGCGTGCCACAAATGTTAGTATATATGAACACGTGATAATATATAATTTAAATTTAGTAACTTATGTTTTGATAATGACATTTGCAATAATTCAAAATTTATGTCAAATTTAAAGGGAGTGTTTAATTAGAAGTCAAAGGGTTTTGAATTGAAAAAAGTGCAATTAACAGAAGAAATTTGTGTTAGGGATCAAATTCTAGGGATTTCTTTGTAATCTTTGCAAGGTATGTCCAATTTCTGCGCGACCAGAATCAGAACCAGCCCCCAATCTTAAATCTTAAATCGAACAGGTCTGTTTTGCTGTTTTTTGTTCTTGGTTCCTCTCTCTCTCTCTCTCTCTCTCTCTCTCTCTGTGCTGTTTTTTATGAATGATTTAGATGGTTAACCTGATATGTTTGGGTTTAGTAAACAAACACGCCTAGCAGGAGTGTAAGGATGTCCGATCCACACTCCAGGAGTGAAATCAATTTGACGCCTATGCAAGAGTAACATACACTCAGGGCCCCTTCTTGTTAGCATTTTTTTGGGGGGCCTGAAGGAGGGGCTTTCTCGGCTTCTACTCAGGGCCGGCCCTGAAGTCAACATAGGAAGGAGACGTATCTGGTGAATGAGTATGAAGAAAACTACAAATAATTCCCACTCAGGACGGGGATTTAGTGATAGGAAGTGGGTTCTTCCGTTTTTTGCAAGTGTTCTTGTATCAATTACTCTATCTATGGCTGCTGTTTTTGGGTTGTATTCGTCTTCTTACACTGCGGATCAACCGCAATTTGAAGTGATTTCAATTGCGCAATCAGAGGAAGCAAGTGGGTATTTCGTTGAATCAGATTTAAATAGTTCATTTGATAAGGGTGAAGTTTCAAAAGCAGAGGCCCCTAGATTGGCTTATCTTATATCGGGAACCAAGGGGGATAGTCAAAGAATGCTGAGGACTCTGCAAGCTGTGTATCATCCAAGAAATCAGTATGTTCTACATATGGATCTCGAGGCTCCACCACGCGAGAGGATGGACTTATCAATGTCTGTGAAGAATGATCCAATGTTTCGTGAAGTGGATAACGTGCGTGTAATGGCGCAGTCAAATTTGGTTACATACAAGGGCCCTACAATGATAGCTTGTACCCTTCAGGCAATTGCAGTTTTGTTGAAGGAGAGCTTGACTTGGGACTGGTTTATAAATCTCAGTGCTTCAGATTATCCTCTTATGACGCAAGATGGTTAGTGCTATGTTTTGTTTCTTAATCAGTACATACTCATGCTTGTGATTTAGTATCGTATAAAGTACGTTCATAGCTTGATGGGTTCTTCTTTTTCTTTTTTCCCTTCATCTATGCCAATATATGACATAGGAGCTTCTAGTTTTCCCGTACCATTTTGTCAACTGGCCTGTACCTTGAATATTTGGATTGGGTGAACTATGAAACGTGAAAATGATGAAGTTGTCATTGGATGGATATTAAGCTCGCATGAGGTTTTCCGATTCAGTGGAAATCGGTTTCAAACCGTTCTCTTTTCTCTCTTTAGAGGGGGTGGGAGGTAGGAAATGACTGTTGAAGTTGATGACTGACGAGTCTTTAAACATCATATTTTCTTTGTTGAGTTATCACATAGAAGTTGAAGAATGCTGCAACAGGAAACGTGCTGGGATAGAAAAGTGGAGAGGCGTACTGGTACATGAGACAAGCCGTTTGTTAAATTGAAAATTTAATCTTTCAATGATGAAGCAAAATAAGGGTACTAATAAGCTGTGTTTGGCACGGCATGAGAGCATATGAATATCTAGTGGTGAAACTTGGGATGCAGTTAGAAATATCTAAGTGGCCTCAAGAATTTCATATAGTTCTGTAGAGGTGCCTCAAAAGGCAAAACTCCTCATTCACAAATCAATGTTATAGATTTTGTGCATAGTTGGAGCAGCTTCTTGTTCCTAAGATGAACCCTTGTTAATGTAATGACTCGCTCCCGCTTTATACAATATTGTACGCTTTGGCCATCCAAATCCCATGGACTTCCTAGTAAGTCACTTATTCCTGGATTGCTCCAAGATGAGCATGCTTAACTGTGAAGTTTCATTTGGTTTTGAAGCCGAGGCCTTGTACAAGATAAGGTCATGATCTATTATAATTTATAAATAGTATTGAACTTACATCCACCAAGCGATGTGCTTCCCAGTTGACTACCCATCCGAACGCAAACTAAGCACCACAACTTGGCTGGGNNNGTTTTGGTCGTTCAAATCCCATGGACTTCCTAGTAAGTCATTCATCTCTAGTTTGCTCTAGGATGAGCACACTTAACTGTGAAGTTCCATTTGGTTTTGATACCCTTACAGCTTTAAAAGGCTTTGTACAAGGTAGAGTCATGATCTATTATAAATAGTGTTGAACTTACATCCACCAAGTGATGTGGGACTTTGACCACCCATCTAGACGTCCACTGACACTCTCTCCCAGACGCCAGCCTCACAGTTGGCACCACACGTGTTACAATTAATATATGGTTCTATGTAAATGAACTGCTGTTAGCCAGCTGCGGTGAAAGGTAGAACTAACACTATAAGCTTTGGTGTTTCACTTAATTGCATTGTTTTGAGTGGTTTGTAGATATTTCTCTGGAGTCTGGACATGGCATGAATAATTTTTGCCTATTATATGTTGGGATTCGTTCCTTCATTCTGTCAGAAAATCTCTGATCTGTGTTCTGGTTGTGCAGATATACTGCATGTTTTTTCTAATTTGTCCAGAAATCTGAATTTCATAGAACATACAGAGCTTCTTGGTTGGAAACTGTAAGTAATACAAATACACAGAAAGCATTTCCTTAGTAGCATTTCTAATCTTCGAAGTCATTAGAGGTTTGCATACTTCTACAGGAATCAGAGAGCAAGGCCGATCGTTATTGATCCAGCACTTTATCTATCAAAAAAATCTGAACTTGCGATGACAACTCAGCGTCGTTCACTTCCCTCATCTTTCAAGTTGTTTACTGGTACGTGAAGTTTAAGTCAGCAGGCCAAATGTCAACCCTCTTAACTTTTTCTACAGTGATGGGTTACATCACTGTAGTTCCTTCTTTCATTAGCAACTTTAAGTGAGCTCCTGGGAGTTGAACTGCCTTGAAACTTGAATCTGAATGTGACAAAAATTTTGTACTTGTCATCGTACTAGCCATCATGTTTTGAATTCCTTATATGACTGTGCTTGCAATGTGAACAAATATCTTCTCGTAAATTGTGGCAGTATTGCTGGCTAAACTGGAACTGAGGGGAAAATTGCTGTATTTTCCTTTTATACATAGTTTTAGCTTTCTGGGATTTAAGCTTTCATTTCCCATTGTTCTGTGTTTCCTGTTTTATCAATTTAAAGTCAGAAGAAGTTCAAAAGGTCTACTGTTCTATAAGGCCTACTATTTTATAAGGTACGATGTGATAACAAAAATAATAACTGTTGCGGATTGTTCCTAGTGAGTTGCACCTGCTCTATAGATTTTTCTTTGATGTAAACCAGTGCAGTATCTCTGTTGTTTTGGTGCTATCGAAGTACCTAGCAATCTTTCATGCAGTTGCTGGGAATCACCTTTAGATGATCTCTTTCATTTGCAACATTAATGTTTGACGAAGCATATGGAAATGGACCAGAAGATTTTGGCAAAATATAGGAAAAGTTGGTAAACAAGTGTAGACTGTAGGAAATATAAAATATAATCATCAAAAAATGTCATAGATTCGTAGGGTTACCACAGGGATTTCTAGTGGGAAATATGTTTCATAATTCCCTGGCTTCTTGACTGTATGTAGCAATTTTGAATCAAATTTTTGAGGCATTCCAAAACTTTGCTAAAATGTTTATGAAGTATCTGTAAAAAAACCAAGTTAATGAAGTTCTGTAAATTTCTGGATTGTTGTTCTTTGGATGTTTTAACTTCCATATAAAATCAAGTTTGGAAACTGATCAGTTTTCTTTCACCCTCTCTAGCTGTAAGTCTACCTCAAAACCTAGTTGTGGATTCCTGGTATCTATTGTGCTTGACGCTGTACTAGCTTGACGGTTGAATCAGGTTGCCTTATTCTCGAACTAATTTAAAAAATATTATGTTCCTCATCTCTCTCTCAGGTCGAGGGAGGGGATAGAATATTATGCATGTGCCACAGTCTATAGTGACTTTAGGTTAGGAAGGGATAATTTTGTTTCCTTTGAACTTTATACTGATTTTTTTGTCCTTTTTGTTTTCCTGAAGGAAGCTTTTTAGGTGCATTTTAAAGTTAAACGACTAGAATTTCTCAATCTGCACGCGAGTTTGAACTTCCCTAATTTGGTTTGGATCATATTCAGGTTCAGCGTGGGTGGTCCTAACGCGATCCTTTGTTGACTACTGCATACGGGGATGGGATAATCTCCCGCGAACAATGCTCATGTACTACACAAACTTTGTCTCCTCTCCGGAGGGTTACTTCCACACGGTCATGTGCAACACAGAAGAATTCCGTGACAAAGCAATTGGCCATGATCTCCACTACATTGCTTGGGACAGCCCTCCAAAGCAGCATCCTCTCTCCTTGACTATTAAGGACTTTGACAAGATGGTCAACAGCAGTGCCCCATTTGCTCGTAAATTTGCCAAGAACGATCCAGTTTTGGACAAGATTGATAAAGAGCTTCTTGGGCGAACCAATCGATTTGCACCCGGGGCATGGTGTGTTGGGAGCTCAGCCGGTAAGGCCGACCCTTGCTCTGTTCGAGGTAATGATTCAGTGTTTACACCAGGTCCTGGTGCAAAGAGGTTACGAAGGCTAATGGATGAGCTTTTGTCTGATGATTTCAGAAGCAAACAGTGTTCAACTCAAAACTCAGGTATTGGGGCTAAAATGACTGTGAGGTCATGACATCATGTTTGGACAAGCTGTCTGGAAAATTTGGGGGGCAATTGGTTTCAGCAAAGGTCATAGTTCAATAACCTTAAGTGTACATTGTGTATCATAGACTACAGTTTTGATGTAACATTTTGGAATTTTATTTTGTTTTCCATCAAATAGTTCTCCTCTTAAGGTTATGAATTAGATTGACCTGAATTTACAAAGTTATTGTTTAACGGATCTGTTCTTTTGCTGCAGTGAACAATTGATGGTGTGGTTTGGGGTTGGCTAGCAAGAAATAGATATAGAATTTGAGAATAAGGAAAAAGAGAGGAAAATCTAACGGATTTGGCTTGGTTAATATCATTTTATTAAATGTCATTGAATGTTCACAGCAATTCTCCAACTAGTCAGAGTCAGTGGAGATCAATTTCATGTATCTTTCAGTGATCATCTCCGGTGAAAAGTCAGTGAAGTAACCCTTCTCTACATCCAGCCCTTCTTGGGCTGCCAGCATTTCAACTCGGTTCTGGACCCGATCAGCTCCGATCTGGTTGGGCTCTAATAGCATGCAAGCTATCTCAGTTGAGTCCTCGCCGTGAACCAGGCCCAGCGTTTGCACCGTGGGGAGCCCGCCCCCTCGAGCACTCACCATCTGTGCTATCCGTCTTGTAGCTGACACATCCGTTGACAAGATGGGTACATTGTATGTGGCAACCCATGGGCGGGCCCCAATCATCGCAATGCCTCTCGATCGAGATACCAGGGTTGGCCCTTCGTCGGGTTTTTCAGGAAGAAGTTCCGGCTGAGCCCATCCGGCCCATTGATTGCCCATGAAGTTGGGCCTGTAATAACCCAGTTCACGTCTGATGGTATCCAAAGCCTTCCCAGTTGGGTGAGCTGCAGCATATAGATACACTGGTACTGCGGTAATCAGAGAATGAAATCAGTGAATGAGTAAATGGTAAAGTGAGTCTGAAAAAAAAAATGTCTATTGCCAAAACCTTGGAATCTATTGCCAATGTCTGCTGCCACAGCTTTAGCAATCCAAGCAGCTTCATCCAACGATGCACGAGCCAGCGGATGGAAGACAATGTCGTCCACCACTCCAAGCCGTGGGTGCGCCCCCGAGTGTGATTCAAGGTTGATGGCTCCATAGGCAGCCTCTACCACAGCTAGAACTGTTTGCTGCAAGGGGCTGAAAATGGGGCACCCTGTGCTGTCATGAGCCACGTACGATACGAGTGTGTACCTTACCCTGTTGTATGCTCGATCCTCAAACTTGTTAACTATGACGGTTTCTGGATCAAGCTTGGCAGCCTGTTCGATTGAGTCGAGAGCTGCTTTGTTTCGCGATTCTGAGATGTAGAGCTTGCAGCATAGTAGCATCGACTGCTTCATGCTTTTCTTCTTGTCCTTGTGCAAACACACAGAATCAAGAGAAAGTATAAATTATCTTAATAGAAAAAGTAGACAGTTACATGATAGCTAGAGGCATGAATGTTTCACATAATCTAGCTAGACTTTCTTTACGCTAAATAGATGTCATTACGATTCTGTATCTCTACAAGTAGTAGGGTTCTGAGGAGCTCAGTTTACTTGGTAGAGCTCGATGCATAGAACAACTGCCTAAGAAATCAAATTGATGAGACATATGAGAACCCAGTGAGGCACATGAGGCCCCTTTCCCACCTTAGTAGTAACATTCCTCATTGTTTGATAAAGGACAATCATCAACCATTTTGGCCCAAAAAGTATGATTCCAAGCGTTAGGAAATGAAGTTCCTTATTTCTTTTTCCACACCCTTTTATGGTTCGGCAAATTTGTTCTCTTCACCTGGTGTGAAAATTATCTCCATTTCCGATTAACTGCAGTACCACGTCATGTAGTTGTTGAGAATGAGAACACCTTAAAGTAAGCAGATTTGCACACATTGATAAGGAGGTTTTTACACACGTTTTTTGTGTTTTTCACTGCAATGTGGTTTGATTTTTTCGAGCTATAGGTCCAGTTTGGTTTTGAATTTTTAAAACAAATGAAACCGGTTTAAAAGTCAAAATTAGATTGATGAGCTATTGATCCACACCTATGGGCAGAGCAAACTATCGCATGCTCACTCGGTGATTTAATATGCTCGTCAGTTTGATTTTGTTTTAAAACGTCCAAACCAAATGACTGAGTTGGATTGTATGTTTGGCCAAAAACCAAACTAAATTGAATTGATTTTACCCCTAGATGTGGTACTCACATTTTTAAGTCCCCAAAATGGTGAATTGGATAGGAAGTGCTCAAGTGTAGGATTTTAAAGTTGAGGGGTGTACATGATTATAAGTCAAAATACAGGGGGTAAAGTGAATTTTCCCGAACTGATTAATGTATGTCGTATTCAGTAGCTTCAAAACTCTCTTTCCCTTTCCGGCTTTTCCCTACTCATCTTCCTCACATGTCGGCAATCAATTATTATTAAGACTAATAAAAGAGTCAAATGAATAATGTGAAAATCAAAGAAAGACAAGCAATAAAAGAGCATGAAAAATAAGGAGGCCAAAAGAAACCAAACGAGACTCTAAAATATCAGATAAGCCTACTGCATTTTTCCAAAGTTGATACTTATAATGAAAAGATTTCACGGGTTGCTGATATACACACACACACACACTATTACTAGCTTATCAAAAACAAGTGAACCTCGTTTCAATTGATCCACACCCAATTTCCAAGAATCGATCTTGATTACACACAAATCACATGATCCTATCCCTGGACCGGACCTCTTCCCTATTTCTCCCTGCTCTTTTTCAAGAGAAACTAATATTACCTATGAAAAAGGGCATCCTATTTCAAGAGAAAGAGAGAGAGAGAGAGAGAGAGAGAGAGGGGTAATGGTGAGTGAGTCCATACCTTGGAACTTGGCGTGAAATCCATGATGTTTTTTGCTTTGCTTGAGCTTTGTTGCTTTAAAACTTCATCTTATAGAGAAACGAACGGGGATGAGCGATGGAAAGATAACAATACAAGGACACATGTTGTCATCATCTTAAACATGTGTATGCAGGTAGCTGTTGAGTCACCCTTGATGGGAACACATACAAGTATACAAATCAAATTGACCCCACAATCACACAATCTTCACGTGTCATAGCTAACCGGTCGATCGACAGACACTCATTCTGATTAGTCAATATCAGTTCGGATGTGTGCACTCTTATGAGAGACGCACAGTAAGTACCAATTAGGAGAACCCGTTTGAGACGCTCCTGTTTACTCAGACAATTCTAGAGCTGACACTCGTAACCACTCGACATCTAGAGATGACACTCAGAATCAACGAGATAGAATTCCTATGCCATTGGTGGCCGTAAGCCTGCCTGAGACTGGCCCCTTCCTCAATCTATTAAAGATTATCTCCGGTCACGAGACTAGGTATGTGTTTTACATACACAGTCAATACAATCCTGCCTACCGACTCTCTGGTTACTGGCTTTATCATCAGAGGTCCTCAGTCGAAAAATCACTCCAGCCACCGAACTTGTTTTCCGGAGCGAAGACAGGAGCGTGGAACACTTCACCAATTTTTGGCATCATCAAAATTAATTCTACATGAAAAGTTTCGAATTTGAGTCCTTGAAAGAAAATAAAACAATTCCTTAAATTTGACCTCCGACCAAACCCTTGGTTAAAACTAAGTAAACAATTGCTTCCTAGGGGCATCAGCCAGAACGAAAGCAACACAAAACTTGACCTATCACGTGGTTTTTCTTTTTCCTCAAATACTTTTGTGATTTTTCATCAGCCATATATTTTATATGAAGATGTTTAAAATTATATTTTATGACATTGTCGACGCTACTAACTCAACATTTTTTGAGTTTCAAGTCAAAAAACATTAAAACGAGTCATATTTTATTAGGCCATTCGACTAGCAAGAGTGAATTTTTCAATATTTGTATGTAAGCCTTAGATGACAAGATAAATAACCTAATAGTTGAGTCACATCGTTGAATTACTTTGAAAAAAGGGGCTCTAAAATGTTTACAAAGCCATCTTCACAATATTCAGTACGCCATTTCTCTATGTGCTTATTAATGGCACAACCTAAATAAATGGTAAGTATTGGATAGCCCACATTGTCAGGTGTGGTAGTTGTTGCAACATTCAATTACCTAAGGTAGGTAAACATGTGCAAGTAACATATGTGGTTCTACAAAAGAATAGTCTTATATATTACGAAATCAAACAAACAATGTTCAATTCCACAATACTCTTTACGGATCTTGAGAACAATAAATTACTAAACGAAAAATAAAACAATCATATATGCGTAATAGAAACGAAAACAGAAAAAAAAACAAGGCACAAGATATACGTGGAAAACCTCAATGCGAAGAAAAAGCACAGGAGCCACACCAGTCCACTATAAATTGAATCAATGAGTACAAATTTTCTCACAATCTCTCTGATATCTATGTTTTCTTTTCTCTCTTTATCTAAAAGCTTGAATTAATCTCTCATACCTTAGGAAACCTCTCAAATGTATAAATAAAGCAATGACCCTAATCCTTATACAATAAGAATTAGAATTAGGTAATAAAATACGCACATCGAGGTGGTGGGCATCCGGATGGACTTCACCACCGTTTGGACAAAAAAATAGTAGCCAAAATCTGTCGCAGGCGTCCAGACGGACATCACTCCTCGTCTGGACGAAAATTCCAGACTGTCGATGTCCGGACAGACTGCCCCGACGTCCGGATGGGATTTTTAGAATGGTTCTTCTTCGGCTGTTCTTCACTCCTAACAATCTCCCATTTGAAGATCACCGAAACTTCAGCAAACAACCTAACTGCAAATTCGAACCTTCTCAATCAGCGCGGACGTAGTTATCTGACTCCTCTTAGTGTCACTCTAGGCTTATCATATTTTCAAGCATGAAGGCCAAATGAAGTTGAGCACAACTTCAATTTCTTAATTGTAACCGTCTTGGTCAATATATCTACCGGATTTTTACTCCCCAAAATCTTCTCAAGTAACAAATTCCAATCCGCCAAAAGCGAACAGATAAAGTGGTATCTTAAATCAATGTGCTTCATCCTGGCATAGAACACTGGATTCGTGGCAAGGTGAATGACACTCTGGCTATCATTGAAAAGAACAATGTTCTCCTGCTTCAAACTCAACTCTTCCAAGAAGTCCTTCAACCAAATCATCTCCTTTGCAGACTCAGTCACGGCTACATATTCAACGTCTGTCATGGATAATGTCAATAATTTCTATAGATGTGAAACCCAGCTCACGTTGTTGAACCAATTGTGTAGATATAACTTGTGATGCTTCACCTCGTATCCTAATCACCGACAAAATCTGCATCCACATCCTTTCACTGTCAGCTTTTCTCTCCCAAAATAAAGTGGCAAATCAGTGGAGCCTTTCAAGTATCTCATGATCCACTTTACTACTTTCCAATGTTGCTTCTCTGGATTACTAACAAACCTGCTCACAACTCTCATTACATGGGCAATATCTGGTCTCGTGCTCACTATTGCATACATCAGGCTACCAATGGTCAAGGCATACGGAACCTTGGCCATATACTCCTTCTCTGCATCTGTCTTAGGTGATTACCCTTGAGAAAGTTTGAAATGACTTTCCAAGGGTGTGCCAAGTGTCTTAGCACTCTACATATTGAACCTCTCTAGAACACGCTTAATATACTTAGCTTGATTAAAAAACAAAGTTTCATGAGCCCTATCCCTGCTAATTCTCACCCCAAGCATTAGTTTAGTTGCACCCAAATCTTTCATAGCAAACTCCTTTGCCAACTATTGCTTCAACCTATTGATCTCCTTAACATAAGAACCTGCTACAAGCATATAATCTACATAGAGTAATAAAACAATGTAGTTGAACTCAGACCTCTTGAAGTAATAATAGTTAAACTATTGCATCTTGTGTAGCCACTGCGCTGCATGAAACTATCAAACTTTTTATTCCACTATTTGAGAGCCTGTTTCAAACCATATAGACTTTTCTTGAGTCTACACACAATATCTTCCTTGCTTTTTACATTGAAGCCAACAGATTGTTTCATGTAGATTTTTTCATCCAAGTCCCCATGAAAAAAAAGCAATTTTGACATCTAACTGCTTAAGGTGGAGATTTTCAGCAGCAACCATACTCAACACTACTTGAATAGTGGCATTCTTCACAACTAGCAAAAATATCTCTGTATAGTCGATTTTCTCATTCTGTTGGAAGCCCTTTACAACTAATTTTGTCTTGTACCTTTTCTTGTCATCACTTTCTTACTTGAGTCAATAGAACCATTTGTTGTGCAAGGCTTTCTTTTATGTAGGAAGTTGAGTTAACTGCCAAGTACCATTGGAATAAAGAGAATTCATTTCTTCATGCATCACATCCTTCCACTTAACTGAATCAAGAACCTGTAAATCCTCATCATAGCACTTTGGTTCTCCTCCATTTGTCAAAAGCAAGTAATCAAGCGAAGAAATATATTTCGAATTTGGCTTGGGTACTCTGGTTGACCTCCTCGACTTTTTGACCATTGAACTAGATTCTATCTGTGGAGCTGCCCATCTGAAACTGTTTCCTCTGTCTGAACAGAACTTTGCTCAACCCCACTGTCAAGTGGAAGATCCACCAATCCAAAGTATTCAGACGTGTCTCCATCCGAAGTGATACTCTTATTGCTCAGTTTATTGTCCCTATCTTTGTACATCAAATAAATACAACGTCTCTGCTTTTGATTATCTTCTTATTCTTGTCATCCCAAAAACGATAACCAAACTCATCGCCGCCATATCCAATGAAGGTACGCTTTTGTGACTTAATCTCAAGCTTATTCTTACCATGATCACTAATATGCACATAGAAAACACAACCAAAAATACATAAATGCGATAAATTTATCTCTTTATCGCTCCAAGTCTCCTTTGATATGTCAAAATTCAACGGAACTGATGGCCCAAGATTGATCAAGTATACTACTGTGGCAACTCTGCATGTAACTGCATGCTTCTAGCATGTTCTGTCAAAGTCTGATTCATCCTTTCTGCGATTCCATTGAGCTATGGAGTCCCTAGTAGTGTCTTCTCTAAATGAATCCTATTAAGAGCGTAGACTTTTTTGAACTCCTCCAACTCATACTCTCTGCCATTGTCGGACTTTAACCTTTTTATCTTTAAATCTGTTTCATTCTCTACCATGGCCTTCCACTTCATGAAAATTTTGAACACCTCTAACTTGCGCTTCATAAAGTATACCCATACCTTCCTCGAGTGATCGTCGACAAAGGTAACATAGTAATACGAACCGCCATAAGAAGGCACTGTAGTTGGATCCCAAACATCTATATGGACAAGCTCTAGCTTTTGAGCCCTGTGAGGTTTGCTGCCTTTCTGAAAACTCACCCATTTTTGTTTTTTGAAGATACAATCCTCACAGATGTCAATATCTACTAACTCTAAACCTGGTAGCTTCCTTTTTTACTGCAAAACCTTCATTGCTTTCTTGCTCATATGCCCCAGTTTATTGTGCCACAGATCTGAACTCTTCTTGCCATCTGCAACTGCGAGTGTGTCACTACCATGTGAGGTCAAGTAAAGTGTACCAACTTTCTAACCTTTAGTTGTCACCATGGTACCATTGGAGACTCTCCATGTGTTCCCTGTGAATGTAGAAGTATAACCTGTCATTGCAAGCTGTACAACCGAAATAAGATTCCTCTTTAAATTTGGAACGTGCCCGACATTTTTCACACACCGTCTGGACCCTTACATCGCAATCTGAACATCACCCTTTTTCACAATACTACATGGCTCGTCGTCGCCTAAGTATACTTTTCCAAAGTCCCCTGCTACATAATTCTGAAGAATCTCCCTATTAGTAATGGCGTAGAATGAGGCACTCGAATCAATCACCCATGACTCATTGTCACTGTTCATAGCAAGAATAAGTGCATTGTGCAACACGTGAACCTTCTGCTCATCCTTATCATTCTTCGGTGCTTTGCAAGCTTGTGACATATGGTTTGTCTGGCCACAATTCTAATATCACCTTTAATGGGCTAAACCTGAAATTTACCTCAATTGCTCTTGCCCTTCGATTTTGACCTATTTTTATTTTGATTCTGACCACCCTTATTCTAATTTTTGCCCTTCTGTTGCTCAAAACTTAGGGCTGAATCCGTTGGGCCTAAACCTAAACCTGAACTTTCAACCCTGAGATTTACCTTGATTGCTCTTGCCCTTCGATTTCGACCTATTTTTGTTTTGATTCTGACCACCCTTACTCTGATTTCTGCCCCTCTGTTGCTCAAAACTTAGGGTTGAATCCGTTGAGCCTAAATTTGAACCTGAGCTTTCAACCCTCGCTCAAAATCAAACTCACAACTTCACTCAATTTCAATTTTTTTCTCAGCCGAATTATTAACTGCAGTAACCGTACCTTGCCAGCTTTTTGGCAACTGAGATAGAATCAACAAAGCTTGAACCTCATCATCAAACATGATATCGACAGAGGTAAATTGATCAACAATAGTATTGAACGCATTGAGATGTGACATAAAGAAAACTCCTTTTGCCATAGATAGGTTGAAAAGCTTTTTCATAATATGTACCTTATTCGCAGCAGACGGTTACTCGTACATCTTTTTCAATACTTCCATTAGATCCTCCATCATTTTCTCATTCAATATGTTATGGGTGGTAGCCTTTGACAGGGATAGGGGAATAACACCTAACGTCTTTTTGTCAAGAACATCTCAATCTTCATCGGACTCTTCTGTCTTATTCTTCCCTTTTTCTTTACTCGACAATGGCCGATAAAGATCATTCTGATACAGATAGTCCTCTATCTGCGTCTTTCAGTATGCAAAGTCTAACCCGTTAAGTTTTTTGATCCTCTATTTGCCTTCTTCAGAGCCCATAGTTCCCACTGAAACCCTAGGTTGTCCAAACAAGATTAAGTCGTAATCTGTTGAACAAAACATATCACAACCATGGCTCTGATACCAGTTGCTAAGAAATCGAACAAACAACGTTCAATCTCACAACACCCCTTACGAATCTTGAGAACAATGAATCACCGAACGAAAAAAAAACAATCACACGTGCGTAATACAAACGAAAACTGAAAAAGAAACAAGACACAAGATATACGTGAAAATCTCAACGCGAGAAAAAATCATGGGAGCCACACAAGTCCACTGTGAATCGAATCAATGAGTACAAATTTTCTCACAATCTCTCTGAGATCTGTGTTTTCTTTTGTCTCTCTCTCTGAAAGCTTGAATTAATCTCTCATACCTTAAGAAACCTCCCAAAGGTATAAATAAAGCAATAACCCTAATCCTAATACAATAAGAATTAGAATCAGGCAATAAAATGCGCACATCGAGGCGGTGGGCGTCTGGAGGGACTTCACCACCGTCTGGATGAAAAAAATAGTAGCCAAAATTTGTCGCGGGCTTCCGGAGGGACGTCATTCCCGTCCAAACGGAAATTCTAGACTGTCGGCGTCCGGACGGACTGCCTCTACATCCGGACGGGATTTCCACAATGGTTCTTCTTCGGCTGTTCTTCACTCCTAAAACTATAAAGAAAACCAATGTCCACAAATGAGTTATCCTATAAACAAAACCAATGGCTCAACATTCAATTATCGTAGTTTGGCTTGTATCTACGGGTTTTGCCCATTTATATAACTTCGTCTTGTACTTAAATCGAGCTTGAGTTCTCAAATACTAATCAAAATCATGCTCGAATATTTGGGCTCAATTTAAGCTCCAACGAATCATGCTAGAATCATAACTAGTAAATCTACTTCAATAATGAACCCAGTAAAGCAAATTTAATTTAAACTTTATGCCATGTCATCTACAGTATCTACTAGAATAGGCTACACAAATCATCTGTAAGGATCGACAACTGGATAATAAGTCTAGGGCCCTCAGGATTTCATCATGTCATCAACTTATGGACTCTTACGTGGTGGATCAGTTCTGTTTGCTTCTTCTGAACATTATGTCAATAGAGAATGCTTTGGAGTTGTTTATTACATATTCAATGTAGCTCTACGTGAATGTGCAATAAAGAAGAGTGTTAAAACACTACGTAACGATGCACTAAAATAATTCAATAATTTTTCAAGGCTTTGAGGCACTCTTAGCTGGTTTCACAGGGGGTACAATAAGGATTGATGATGAGGTTGGGTTCTGAATAAGTCCAATGAATAGCAACAAAAAATTGATGAGACAGGAGAGCGACACTTATGTTTGTACTTATAAATTGACAAGGACTCACAGCGAAAGTTCAACCAAAAAAGATTCAAAAAATATTGGCAGACATAATCTTATCCAATGAGTGCTTTCTGCAAATCTTGTATAATAAATAGACATCCAACTCGATTGGTTAAATATTATTTCATGTCTATTTTATTTGAAACATTCCGAGTTAGATTGGTAGGCGGTTGTCCAGATCATACACTTTTATTTGGGTTTGGAATGTAAATGTGAGAGTTTTCCAATAGAAGAGTACATCTGTGTACTTGTACGTTCAAACTAGTTTTATCTTCTTTTTCATCACTATGCGGGGGAGATCTATAAGATATTCATTAATGAAAGTACATATTATGGAAGATATAAGTTGAGAGAAAAAAAATGTTGGGCTTGAACTATTTTAAGGCAGGTAAATAACTTGAGTGTGACCTTCAAAACACTTAAATGAGATATGTAGTGAAAATTTTATCCCACCTTTTTGTACTCTATAATTGTACACTGAGAAAATATTTTTTGGCGTTCTAATAACCTTTTAAAAATATGAGGAAAAGTCTTTCCTAGACATTTTCCGATATTTGTGATAAATTCTGTCGAAAACAATGACAGTAATAAATCGGTGTTTTATAAATGCCACATATTTTACTAGCATTCTGAATACAATTGTTGGCATTTGTGAAACTCCAAAAAAAAAAAAAATGTGGTAAACATTGAATCTTTTGACTTTTACATATAGGAAAGGAGCTGCATAGGAGGACTAACTTTGCCCCCTTCAGGACCAATGGACCACCAAAGTGGAAGTGCCTATGCAATGCATCAACATTGAAAGTGAATGATGATAGACGGCACTGCCTAATGCATACTCAACTAGCAACTCTTATTTGGGTCCTACACAGTTACGATGCAGCGATTCAACAGATTGAATTGAAATGATATTTGTAACATAAAAATAAATTGGGACTGTAAACACATTCCATGAAAAGCTGAGGAAACTATACCCGGCCTCCTTTCGCCATGTCGTCGTTGTACCACGGTCCACCTACAATAGCAGCTCCTCAACTGAAGCAATGCTACCCCTACTTGTGACAGGAATACAGTAGATCAATGGATGACAAGCTTCTTTAACACGAATGACAAAGAATGTACACACAAGGTATTCAAGCAATCAATACATGGACTAAATCCATTGCCACAAATGTTATTAGCAGATTAACAACCACTCATTCACACAACTACAAGGGAAGACAATGGAAAAGGTCCAGCATAGTCTATCATTCATACCCTAAAGGAGAAAAAAAGGTTCTAGGGCACAGCAAGAAGCGCCGGTTTGGGTACAAACAAAGGGAAAACTCCTTGTGCCTGGACAAGGCTAAACTACGTAGTTTCAATGTGTTAGGAAAAACATTTCAAAATTTAACGGTGGAAAAACGATAGTCAACAAAAAGTAGGTTTTCATCAAAATGCCAGGAAAGAAGAGCAGGGAAAACTCCTTTTTGTTGGAGTGACAGTGCGCGCCAATCAAATACCAGATGCCATCAAAATTAAGGTAAAAAGTAGTCCAGGGATTGGATGTCCTGATATATTGAGACAATCACTAGTCATATCCACAAAACAAATCACTTAGCTGAAATCTATCAACTTCCATATACCTTATGCCTCAACACTTGCGGATGATGCATATCAGTGTGATTGCAGTAAGCTGAATTCTCCATTTCGATCTCTCATGCTGTAGATGATTTCCATGCTAGCTAGACTTCTGATTGCCCTTTGCTTAAAGGTTTCAATCACATGAAAAGCATTGCGCTCTGTAATGAAACAAAAGATGCAAACTTAAAACGTTGGCTTTGCGGTGTTAATGAAAGAGTTGTTGCTACTAGAAAAGAAGTGGCACTGAGTTATTCTGGTGTTAGGAGCTTTCTCCCTCCTCAGTAAGTTATTAGAAACCCAAAAAGAGTTTTGAATGTGTAATATTCACTTTTTGACCCCAAAATGTAAGTTAGTTGTCCATGTAAAATTATAACTCATCCAAAGAACCATGGGAATGATGCTAAGGTCATCACTCATACAGATGACATGCCTATAGGAGGGAGGATTTCAATTTCACCACTCATCAGATTACTATCTTTGGAAAGTTTACTCGGGAAACATTGACTTTTCTAATCTCTACTTTTTGCAGTGAAAACCGAACTTCTTCAACTAACTTTCAATGATTTTTCTCTACTGAGAAAAGACAATATAATAGTTCCGACGGCCATACCCTCTCCCTCTGCTAGCCTCTTGACTTCAAGCTGAACCCAAGTCACCTCTGACCCCACTTGGTTCGAACAAGTTACAAGCCAAACTCAATGAAATCTTCACTATGGGCAAGTTACAGTTCAAATGGGCATTTTAGTAATTTCAAATGTACTTGCGCTACCGTTCAATTTTAATAAATTAAAGTATTTTTTAAATGATGCTTAACTATCAAACCATTTTAAAAAAGGTTTTATTAATGTACTAAAAAATGAGGATGTTACATGGATTATGTGTAACCGTAAAACCAAGTCCCTTCACTCGTCTGGCGTTCCTTGGCCCTCTGCGTTCCTCTTCGATTGCTGTAGTTGCTGGCTTAACCGTAACCACTTCATTTTTCATCAATCTCAAACCCCCCAACATCATCCTTCCAAGCCCCGTGGCTATGTTGCTAGAGTAGTACTGAAATGGTGATTTTCAATGAAAATTGGTATCACTTCAGTTTTTGGGAGCGGAATTATGGCTTTAGTTTGCAGGATGATCTCATGATGTTATTGGCCTCCATTGGTGTCTAAAAAGCTTATAGTAGAAACTGATGCAAAAAATTGGTAAATCTTCTTATGCAGAATTGTGTTTCATGATCTCATCCCTTTCGCCCCATTATTGATGATTGTACAGAGCTGCTGAGCAAATGACGCCCTACGTCTCTAGCTTGAACCACATTCTCCGGAAGTAAACCGGTATGTTGATCTTTTGGCAAAAACGGCTGTGCAAATGGATCCAACTTTTGTAGTGTTAAATTACCTTCCTTACTTTGTTTGTTACCTTGTTGAACTTCTTGTTGTAGGGGTGCATGTGCTTCCCCAAACCGATGACTATCCTCTAATTTCTATATATTAGGCTCCTTTCTACCAATAATTTTTTTTTTATGTAGAGAAATTCAATTTTGACCAACCGTCCATCTCAATAGTTAATAATCGATTTATTAAAGAGTACTTTTGAAAAAGTTAATTTAACAAATTTGTTAAAGAATATTTCTCAATCAGCTTCCTTTTTCTTTTTCTTCTTCTTCTTCTTCATTTCAGGGTGATCTTTTTGCTTCAGCGTGAATCAACCAATGCTAATTGCTAAATGCAGCACTGTGCGGGGCAAGGCACGTGACACACATACACACATACATGTGCATAACATGACAAGCATGCTTAGTTCAAACTTCCTTAATTATTACGTCTTTTACTTCCTTAATTACGCCTTCAAGAACGAAAAGTACCTTTAGATAGTTGACCAGAATTTCTTGGTCCTAGTAAATTGTCAAAATGGTGCTTTCCAGGGCATGAGTAAATAATACTCCCCCTCTTTTTTTGTTATTATTATTATTGTATTTTTTATAAAACTATTATTTTTTCTATTTTTTATAACTAGGTGTTTTTGATTAATTAACATGCACTTGTATTAGTCCTGAAGTCTTAAAATTAACGATCAATCTAGGAATCTTATTTTATTTTTCTAAAAGTCAAAATTTCAAAGTTAGAATAAGCGTTTTTTTTTTTGAAAAATTGATCAAAATGACAAATTTAGACTGATTTAGCTCATTAAGGACATGTTAATTTAATTTATGAGTCAGTGTCCATGGTTTTGAGAAGTTTTAACGCCGGAGGTCCCTTTACAGAAGGATTTACTCCTGGACGCGAAAAGATAACTTTATCTGATAATATTATTATTTCGAAAACTAACAAATAACGTTGTTTGTTTAAATATCTGTTAAAAACAACAAATGATAAATAAATAACGTTGTTTGTTTAGATATCTGTTAAAAATCACAAATGATGCTAACTGATAAACACTAACAGGTAGTTTTATCTAATAAAATTATCGTTTCAAAACTAAAAGATAAAGTTATTTTTAATAGGCGAGTCAGATAACATTATATATTAGTTTGATATATGTATTAATCAAATTAGAAAACATAAAACATATAACTTTATCTAATAACATTTTTACTTTGAAAATTAACAGATAATGTTGTTTGTTAAGTTATCTGTTCAAATTGACAGAACTGTTAACTGATAAACACTAAAAGATATAGTGATCTAATAAAATAGATAAAATTATTTGTTAACATGTTTGTTAAAAATGACAGATAATGTTACATGATAAACACTAATAAGTAATTTTATCTAATAAAATTATTATTTTTATATTTAATGAACAAATAATGTTATCGCATGTTTACTAAAATAGATATCTAACAAACAGATAATGTTATCGCATATTTTAATAGAAGGGTACTTTTAGAACTTATGTGTCAAAAGGATTTCCACCCCTAATTTAGTTTAAGATGAACTTAATGTGTTAAAACTCCATTCAGATGAACTTTTAACTTAATCTTCCTTTTTTCTTCTCCCTTCTCTTGTAATAAACTATTAGGAGTTTAATTTAGGATTCAATGCACCAATTTAGTTATACCGATTGGCTATTATGGAATTTCATTTTTTGTATATGAAAGATATTGGCTTCATTAGTAGCACGGATGACATTGTAATAAAATTGGTCTATAATAACAAAATAATTTCATCTCAAAATTTATATTTTTCGTTGCCAATGCATTGCACGACGAAAATTTCCTTCGCCCATAGTTTCACGCTAAAGGTCTGGGCGACGAAAAATGAAATTCGTCGCCTAATATGTTCTATGGCGACGAAATTATTTGTCCCTAAATGTAGATATTCAGCGAAAAATTTTTTCGTCGCTAATATTAATTTTTAGAGACGAAATATTTTGTCGCCAACAACAATCATTTTACGAGAAAATTATTTGCGTCGTTAATAACTAGATTTAGAGACAACTTTTTTCGTCATTAAATTGAGTTTAAATTCAAAACAAATTTTCAGAATAGGCATTAGTCCTTATCAAAATTTTAACCCTAGACCTTGACCCCCCACAACGAAATTGTTTATAATATCTAATATATAACATATGTTTAAGAATTATTTTTTTAAATAGATGTTAAACATAATATATTATATATTTTTATCTCTCTCTCTCTCTCTCTCTCTCTCTCTCTCTCTTACTCAGAACATTAAATCTAAAATTATTGCACTCTCATATCTCTCTCGTCTTTCTCTCCTCTCTCTTAATTAAATCATTAATTTAAAATTATTACTCTTTTTTTTGTATTTCTCTATTCTCTCCTCTCTCTATATTTATCTCTCTTTCCACACACTCTCTCTCCCCTTTCGCTCCCTCTATCTCTGTCCCTCTCTCTCTTTTTCTCTCTCAAAATATTAAATCTAAAATTATTACACTCTTATTTGTCCCTCTCATCTCTCTCGTCTTTCTCTCTTCTCTCTTAATTAATTTATTAATTTGAAATTATTACTCTTTTTTTTATATTTCTCTATTCTCTCATCTCCCCTATCTCTCTCTCTCTCTCCCCCCTCTCTTTTAAAACATTAAATTTAAAATTATTACACTATCTCTCATCTCTCTTTTTACACTCTCTCTTCCTCTCCTCTTTCTTTCTATCTACTCTTAGTCTCTCTCTACATTTCTCTTTAACACAAAACTCAAAATTTATCTCTCGTCTATCTCTTTCTTCACTCTCTACCTCTCATTTCTCTCTCTCTCTCTAAATCCTAAACAAAAAACGTTAAACCTATCTCTCCACTCTCTGATCAGATCATTAGTCCAAAATTATTTCTCTCTCTCTCCCCCCTCTCTTTCTCACCTCTTAGTAGTTGTACCAATGGAACATGCGCATATTCGTGTGTATACACACACACACACATGCAGGGGATAAATATGTCCATAGCACATATAATATATGTGTGTATATACATATATGTATCCCCTATATATACAATACATGTATATATCTTTTCGTTAGCGATGAAATTATATTTTTCCTCTCAAAATATATCATTTGGCAACGAAATATTTTTTTTCCTCACCAAATTTATATATGTGGCGAAGAACTATATTCTTCGTTTCTAAATAGGTACTTTGGGCGAGGACATATATGTCATTTGACGACGAAATATTATTTTTTGTCTCCAAATTTTTCTTGCCAAAAGTACCTATTTTGAGACGAAAAATATAGTTCGTCACCATATATATACATTTGGCGACGGAAAAAATATTCCGTTGCCAAATGACGTACTTAGAGACAAAAAGTAAAATTTCATTGCTAGCGGAGTATATTTGGCGAGAAAAATAAGTTTATCGCAATTATTTTAAAAAATGAAACAAAATATTTTTTTGTCGCCATATAAATCATTTGGTGACGAAATTAAATTTCGTCTTTTGATTTCCTCGCCATAAATGATTTTTCTTGTAGTGTGATAAACACTTATAATGACATAAATAATTAGTTATGCAAGGGTGATAAACACTTGTGATGACATAAATAATTACTTAAGTAGAATCAATTAATATATAAATCAATAAAAATAAATAAAAGCATATAACTCAAAAAAAATTAAATAAGGTCAAAGCAATCCAAAAGAAAAGTTGGGCAAAATCGATCATGCAAAAAAAATTAAAATTAAACAACCTTTCAAAATCTAAATCATGTGAAATTTAAAAAAATGCATAAAAAAATATTAATTTGTTGGATTTAAAATTTAAAATCAAATCAAACCGAACATTAAGTTTTGATTATTTGGTTTCGGCTGCATGCCCAAAAAATTTCAATAGGATCTCTCTAGAGCATTATAAAACCTTTGAATTATGGTCTCTAAAATTTATTTTAGTATACCTTCACTTTTCGTAATTGTCACGTCGTATTTCAAATTCAAAATTTTAAAAACTAAGAAATAAAAATATATTTAAAAGAATATTGATTAATAATTTAATTTTTCTATTTTTTTTCCTTTTTTTTCAAATCATAATGCATAGCGTAATTGAGGGAGAAAATATGGACAAAGTTATAAATCAAATAAAATGCATGAACATGCGAATAAAAATAAAATTCTTTTTGTCTAACTTTAATGCATTCGTTTTTCACTGGCAATGTAAATGATACCTACGACATATACACGCAAAGAATTGATGATAGCTTCATGTGTCTAAACTACTTAACCCAGCAAGTCAAAATTATATAAAATATTAAATTAATCCGTCAATTTTAAAAATGAGCAATATTTTACGGTGAATAAAAAAATATCAATCTCCTAGAATAAGTTTGTTAAAATATGAGTGTGAGGTTTATAAATTTAGGTGCGGTGAGAAATAAGAGTGAGACAAAATGCCATAACCATATGAATGATTTTTCTGATTTCGCAAGGGCATGCTGGTAGCATGTTACTCTTTCTCTGTTTCCAGATTCCAATGTAATTTTATTAATATAAGAAAACGTAGCAAAATGAAAGAAAGTACATGAAATTATTTAGGGTAAAATGCACTGACCTCCCCTGAGGTTTCTGACAATTGCAGCCACCTCCCCTGTAGTTTGAGAAAATGCACTGACCTCTCCTGTTTTTGAAACTATTACACTTTTTCCCCCCTCCCGTTAGTTTCTGTTAAAAAATAATTAGTATGTCATCACTTTATTTTTTTCTTAATGTTTAAATTACCCCTGCCGTGGGTATAAAAATCAATCAAAATCTCTCCTAAGGCTTACATTTTGGTGCTCTCCTTCAGCTACCTAAACCAAAGGTAAGTAATTATTTTTTTTAAAGTTAATTTTTATTACAAATACTTTAGTTGTTTATTTTTTTATGTGGTGAGAAACCTCAAGGGAGTTTTTTTGTAATTATTATTTTTAGTTAATTTATTTATTTATTTGTAAATGTAATTCTATTTTTTACAAATGCAATTGATTGTGTTGTAACTTTTTTTACAAAGGCACTTTGCATATATTCTCACGTCACCAAAAAGTAAATGTAGTATATATCTGAAAGTTTCAAAAATATAAACT
>JABCMJ010020870.1:0-13896 GCA_014822125.1 Arbutus unedo | reverse complement strand
ATTTTCTCTCAGCAATTACTCTCTCTCTCTCTCTCTCTAGTACTTGTCAGGGTGGAGTTCTAATGATACATCTCTATTTAGATTGCTTGTACTAAATTTCTATTGCCTTAACTGTCAAAAGAAAAAAAAAGGGTTAGTGATGCCATCGACGATACTTAAGTTAATTCTTAGAAGAATTTATTATAATTCAAAAGCCCTTGAGATCTAGTGATTAGTAGTACGTACTTTGTACTAAGTTCCTCAATTACCTTATATAGAACCGTCATAAGCCCATGCACTGCGATATTCGAGATCATCACATCGTGGACCACGATGCTTAGACCAATCACCTCGTGCACCACATCTGAGACAACTATCATGTGCACCATGACGTTAAAGCAACTACATCTGCATTGTCTTTCACATCATCATAACCGAGTGTAGGGTGGTTCCCCATGCAGTTGTACCGCCTCACCTAACGACTCTATAAAGTTACAAAGTTGTACCGTGATCATGTCGATCACTCTGCACACAATCCGACCCACGCATTGATCATGCGTCCAGAGACTGACTTAGTTACACGTCATGCAGGTCTTGTGGAGCTTCCAATTCGACCCATCACTAAAGTTTAATTGGACCAAAGACTAGGGGTGGAGCTATGTTGAGGACGGGTGGGGCACATGCCACTCTCAGTTTTAAACCAAAAATATATTTTATCCTAATATTGTAATTCGATTAGGTACTTATAAGCATCTTTTAAATTGATTTTTTTAAAAAATAAATGATGTAAAAAGCACGATTCAAAAAATGAATGGTTTAAATCATCAAAAAAAAATCTCAATAGACTACCTCAGGAGAACGAACTAATCTTGACTATATAATATTCTTTTAACAATTTTACGTATAATATATGACAACACAATTGAATTTTTCTTGAATAGTATCATGCCCAAATTTAAATTCTGATTCCATTCGTGCCGAAAACCTATCATGATATAAGAAAGAACCGAGTCATCAATTTTTCTTTGATTTGAGGATTGTTGAATTCAACCTGGACTCGCATATTGTCGTAGTGCGACGTCTCAGCCTACCACAGCTAGTAGTCGGGGACCCAGAGAGAGAGAGAGAGAGAGGGAGAGGGATAAAAGAGAGTTCCAAAGAAAAGCTAAGTTGGACCCGTCAAAGCCAATCATTTGAAATGCTTAAGACTCAGATTGCTTTAGGCAGACAGGAGCTGGCCTTGAATCTGCAGCTCTTCCCCCCATATCATACATTCACCTCGATATAACCGTTTTCTTCCTTCATTGGTTTTCAGTTTTTCCTTAGAAAAAAAGCAAAGCAAAGCAAAGCAGATTGTCTTCCATCTGATCTGGTTTTCGCAGCTGACCCAGTACCCAAGACAATCACTTTATTGTTTATTCCATCACTCCCTCCTGTCCACCCCCCCCCCCCCCCCCCCCCTCCCTCTATATATATGTGTGTGTGTAGCACCTGACATTCCCAATCTGTTCATTCTCTTTGGACTTCTTCTCACGTATACCTTCTAAA
Source organism: Arbutus unedo (assembly GCA_014822125.1). Lineage (NCBI taxonomy): Eukaryota > Viridiplantae > Streptophyta > Magnoliopsida > Ericales > Ericaceae > Arbutus > Arbutus unedo. The sequence goes on along the minus strand of JABCMJ010020870.1, from coordinate 12,369 downwards.
TCATATTGCCCTTGTTTCACTTCATAACTCCATCTGTTTCCTTCCAGCTGTTTGTGATCAAGATCATGGAGATGGAGGTAGAAATCTTGATTCCTGATCCTTTCGTATTGTTACATACATTGCAGATGAGGTTATTGAAATAACCTGTCCTAGCTTGGTCTTGCTCACCCTCTAAGCCTAAGATGAGTCAATGATATCATTCTCTTGACCCCGGAGCCTATAGAAAAACCCATTTGGAGTGCTATATGTTTTGCCATTCATTCTTCATAAATGAGAGTAATTGAGTAGTACTATATGTTGATAATTTATGATTCCTGTGTAGCACATGTGATTACATGTGTTGTTGAAAACGTGAGAAATCAAGAATTTGTCTTGGAATTGAAAGTTCCAGATTGAATTGGGGCTCAAAATAAATGTCAGCTGCATTTCAAGATTTGGAAACTCATTTGCAGATTAGGGTTTATCTCCTTCTCTCTCTGTCTTGCTTCTCTCACTCTCTCCCTATACATACATCCAGTACGTGAAAGGAAATATCAGAATGAAAGATATACAATAGGTAGAGATAGTGAGGTATTGAGAGAGTGAAAGATATACAATATGCAGAGATAGTGATGTATTGAAAGAGTTGTAATCCTCCTTTAAACACCTCGTGTCCTCTGTAATTGTTGATGGGTTGGATTTATCGATACACGTGTTTTATCTAAATGTTTCACCCAAATGATCATGGTAACATGTCCAATAGGACGATTAGAGCAGAGGACCAATTACCAAATGTTTATTTATGCTTTGCAGACCGTGGAACTGAAAGTAGAGATGGTTGGCATACATGAGAAGAGACTTCGGAAATGCCTCTCAAAACTCAAGGGTATTTCCCCCTTTTCTTCTCTCTCTCTCTCTCTCTCTCTCTCTCTCTCTCTCTCTCTCTCTCTCTCTGTGCTCATATTTTGGTTGATTGTTACAGGGATAGATAAAGTAGAAGTGGATGGTAACAGTCAGAAGGTAGTGGTGACCGGATACGTTCATAGGAACAAGATACTGAAAGCAGTGAGGAGAGGTGGTTTGAAAGCTGACTTCTGGTCTGCCCAAAATGAGCTTCTCAATGCCTATGCAAGTGCTACTAGTTACGGAAGCCTCAGATTCAACAACTTCAGCTTCTTCTAGAAAATACCCAATTATATTCATTCTATCATTTGTTTCATACATATGGGGTTTTTCATGGATTTATGTACTTTATGTGTATCAGACGATTTTGGGTCTGAATTTGCAGAGGGATCCAGTTAGTGTCAGGAGACTTTCTCATTATGTTTCTCTTTTTTTTCTTCTTTTATCAAAGGAACTATAATAGATGTAGAGAGAGAGAGAGAGAGAGAAAAAGAGAGAGTGAAATGGAAGAGTCCTCAAGTTTTGCAGCCTTCCCAATATTTTGTTGTTGATTCGAATTTCAAAAACAGGGAGTAGAAATCATGCACTGTTCTTGATTTTTTGTGTTTTGACTCGCACAGGGAAAATTTTATTCCCTACATCTCTCCTTTCATTTCACGATCATTGTCTTGATTGTCGATATCTTTAAGAAATAAATAGGAACAAGAATTATCGAGTGAATTCCTTCAATTCTTCTCATCAAGCTACAAGTTTTGAATTTTGTGAGTTGTTCAAATTAACCATTGTTGGATGTGATTCTAAGGAGTTGAATGTGAACGAATACCACAAAGAATAGTCAAGACCAGGTTCCTTGGTAGAATGTTTAACCAATCTATTCTGGAGGGACCAAATTAATACGAAAGTTGTAACATGGAAATTAATTACAAAAAACATGACTTATTTGAATAATCTGGTGACTTAACAACTATAGATGCAGGATCTTCTGGACATTAGGAGTAACATGGAAATTAATTACAAAAAACATGACTTATTTGAATAATCTGGTGACTTAACAACTATAGATGCAGGATCTTCTGGACATTAGGACTGCCATAGATGACAAAAATTGAATCCAAGCACGTTGATTATCTGATTTGTAGCTAATAACACCTACACTAATACAATTTCACGGCTCCACATGAATCATATCAAATGCCATCTGAGAACCCAAAAGAGTCAACTTTATCATGGTTGGGGAAATCAATTCATTGTATCATGTATTATATGCGATCAAGAAATAGGGCTCCTAGTGCATTACTTAATAAATACAATAATGTGGAGCAAGAATTGTTACGTACCAAACTTAACGAGGTAGCGATTAAGCAATTGGGCTTATATACTCTTCATTTAGTGAATGGTAATAATCTTGGCATTCCCACGTATGGCTTGGAGTACTGAGATCATGTCTATTTGAGTACTGAGCCATTTTGGCAAGCCCACTAAACCCACTACATATTACACTAACGAGCGGCTCGCCTGAATGTCAGTGTTTCTTCGTCGCCAACTCAACGCCGTCGTCACCTCGAGATTAGGCCAAAAACTTAACTTTACTAAACAAACGAGAAAAATCCTCTCTGTCTTATTAGTAAAACATGCAACTTGTAATCAAATTAAAGCGCACAAACAAAAGAAATACAGAAAGTATGTACGGGCTCCCTTTTAGAAACTTTTCGTGGTCCAAAGAATTTCCTGGATGATATTATATGCGGTTGCTTTCTCCTACAAACTAGCTAGTAAACTTCATATACATGGAAAGTTTTCTTAAAATTCAATTTAGTTGGCAATTAATGAATTTGCCCTTCTATGGTAACTAGTTAGAGGCCGGTGCACACACAATGCGTGTACACGTCGAGCATTTACAATATATGATAAACTGTCTTTTGTACATAACGAAATTTATGAATTGTGTTCACATATTTGATCTAATACCAACAATGTTTGTCACGTATGTTGTTGTTCTTGTATTTGGCTCGAACCAATTACACCTTTCATTTATCTCGTAGCATTTGAAATGTAGAGAAAAAGAAAATGAACGTGATAGCACAAATATACAACGGAGGGAAAACAGAAAAAATATACAACATGCAAAGCACAAATTTGTATATATTTGAAGTTTAATTTATGGATAATTTAAATTAGGGTCTTACGAGCTCACATTGTGTAGCTTTTCATCCGATTAAGAATTTCAACTTATGCTTTCATTCTATTCTTATATGATTTGACATTTTTGTCGTTATTTTTTAGTGTAAATTTATCTTTTTATCCTTTTTAATTGAAAACATATAATCTCCAATTTAGTATGTTAAAAAACATGGCAGTAAATTTAACTTGAAATTTGAAAACAAATATGGTAAAATAGATTATGTGAATCCAAAAGATATTCACTGGAATCATATTAAATGATTGAAATTTTGTTGATCCCTATATTTATTCATAGAATCTGAATTTATTAATGTTTTTATCCTTCTAAATCCAATTTGGTATACCTTCGTCATCTTATTATAACTAAGATTTTTTCAATTTCCTATATTGGTTCATTGTAATCCGAAATTCTTGTTTTCATTCTCCTCCAAACCAATCGAAAAAAATTCCAGGTATATAAAGACGAAAATTAAGTGTTGTGAGTTAGAAGGAGGATTTTATCGTAAAACATAAAAAATATTTTCTTAAGACATTCTTATTACGCAGTGAGTGAAGTTTATTTTACTGTTATTTCTCTTTTTGGCATTTGTTTTAGGATGATACTGGTTGAACAATATAACATAGAATTTTGTAGAAATTTACTATGATCTGCAAATTTACCATTGCTAAAGAACAAAAGATTTTACAGCAATTTAAACCATTAGATATGCAAATTTACCATCACAATTATAGAGAGAAGTAAATTTACCATCGATCTTAACAAATTAACCATCGGATAAACAAATTTACAATCACATGTAGAAAGATCTACAATTTACCATCAAATTTATAGAGGGTAATAAATTTACCATCGATCCTAACAAATTAACCGTCAGGTAAGAAAACTTATTATCACATGTAGAAAATATATACAAATTTACCATCACAATTATGGAGAGCAGCAAATTCAGTTTTTGGGGTGTTGAAACTCATATGGTAAGTTCATGATTGTATTTCGTTGTTTAAGGGGTAAAATGCTGAAAGTTGTGCAAAATTAAAAACTAGGATAGTTTGAGTATTTTTAAAAAGATGAGACAAAACATAACCATTAAAAGATGATGGGATGAAAATCTAGCTAACACTAATAAATAAGACCAAAAAATAAGTGTTATATTTCTTCCAAATCAGGTATCCCCACTATGCAAGGTATATAATTGTCTTAAATTTGTGAACTTGTGAGTTATCAATTTTTTTTAGTAGAACATGGAAATTAAGGTTAATTGTTCGAATGGCTCTATCACACTAAAAATTGGAGTACACATTTCACTCTATTCTTTTCTGTTTTGACCTTGCTGTAATTTCTTTATGTTTTCTTTTAACAGAAAGAAAAATAATAAAATAAAATTAGATTATTAAATTAGGCCAGCCACTAATGTTGGCCGAAAGTTGTGTGAACACTAATAATTAATGACCACTTTCAAATGAAGCAAATAATGACACCATTCCAGAAAATATATGAACAGAAAAAAGAAAATCATGTACCTGATATTAATTTTGTGATTTGGAACATAGAGAAATAGAGTGTTAGAAACAGAGATAGTCAGAGAGTATAGACGACCATATATCGTAAATACATAGAGACAAAAATAGAAATTTAGAGCAGAGAATATTTTAGAAAAGATATCATGCACATGCATATGTTTTTTTGAAATTTAAAGACAGAGAAAAAATGAAAATCAAAGTTAGTGAACAAAATGGTATAGGATTTCAATGTCATTTTTAGCCTTACAGGATAATAAAGTTATGAGAAAAGGAATTAAAAATTGTTTTTGGACATTTTAGGAAATAGAAAAATGAGAAACGTTATTTGCAAGAAAATCTGGAGAGAATCGCGCAAAAATCAGAGAAAAGTTTTCTAAGCAAAGAAAGATTCGCCACGTGATCACGTGCGATTCCCAAAATAAATAGACAGATGAAAGGGTCGACTTGAGAATTGAGGCAAGTAGGGGGGATTTTGTTTGGAGTTGACACCTTCTCTGTGTTCTCTGCATCGGAGAAACCGAGAGAGTGAGAGATAAAGAGAGAGAAGATGCATTTGAGCGAGAACGAGGGGATAGAGAGAAAGACCTTCGTAGTGACAGGAGGGCAGGGGTTTCTTGGCTCTGCTCTCTGCCTTGAGCTCGTAAGAAGGGGTGCTCACCAGGTTCGGGTCCTTGACCTTCGAACCACTTCCCCATGGTCCACTCATCTCAGCAGCAAGGGGGTCAACTTCATCCGAGGTACATTTTCTCTCCTTGTTTTTATAAAGATTCTGAGGATCTAGGGTACTTCTTCTTTTCGACAATTTGGGTATTAAAGTTCCGATTTTGTTAGACAATTCCCCTTCGGATTGAATCATTTAGTAAGAACAGAAAAGAAAAGAAAGGATAGAAAAATTAGACTTTCTTACCAAATCACTCGATTACATTTATTGATTTGATGAGAAATGGTGAGAAAATATACAAAAATATAATTAATTTAGGATCGTATAGTGTATGCATAAGTTGGCATATTGATTGGAGTAATCTGATGGTGAATGATTTGGTAAGAACAGGAAAGAAAAGAAAGGATAGAAAGGATTAGGCTTTCGCACCAAATCACTCATTTGCTTGAGTGATTTGATGAGAAATGGTGAGAAAATAAAATATATATAGGATTGTTTGGTGTATTCATAAGTTGGCATATTGATCCAAGTAATTTGATGGTGAATCTTTTTGGGAGTTTCCTCTTTGATCTACTTTTTTCGGTATAATAAAAATTGTATAGTCTTCTGTTCTACTTTGAAGCTTGAACTGTGAAAAGCCTAATTGTTGTCCTCAGTCCTCACTTTCGCTTTCTCGCGTCCTCTCTTTATCCGATGGGGGTTCTTCTCTTACCCCCCAAGGGAAAGGAAAGCCCTTTCGCAGCACAAGTAACAGTTAAAGGTTCAGCAGCATCGTGACCAGTTGGAGCTGCGAGCCTACCCTTCTCAAGCCTACTTAACTAGACTGTACTTACGTGCTCGATGGATGCACTCAAGAAAACCCTTACCAAAGGGATACTGAATCTTTCGATGAACACATGAGATGCACCAATGATGGCCTACAGGACTCGCCTTTCTAGTTGAAGTGGGAAAGCCTGTTCTTCGGCTCTCCCTTCCTTTGGAATTCTTCCTCCATTGGTTTCTATTTATGACTGTGTGATTACATTGCTCAGTTTAGTCAACATAAGCTTACATATTCACCCTGGATTGTAATTCTGAGATCTAATGGGCTTTGGGTTGTAGGAATAGGAAAAGAACAGAAGTAATGCATCTTTTCCCACAAGTGCCAAGATCGTTGTCCCAATTGAGCCTAATAATAAAATTAGGTAAAGCTGATCCGAGGGATTTGCTATCTTAACTTATGGAATAAAGATGGAATGAAACATCAGTTCCTTGTTTTTCCTTCATTTTCTCACCAACGGAGTGAAGCACTTGGGAGCTTTAGCTGCATGCATGGCTAGCGACGTGTTTCCCGTAAGAAAAAGCACGGGTGGGTACCTCCCTGATCCATTGAATCTCTCAATTCCCCAATCTTTCTTCCTTTTCTTGGATTGTCCATCCATAACTTCGTATACAAGTCAATTATGTGCTTCAGAATCTGTTTAATACAAGAAGTATGCGTTGTATGCCTTTATTGTTAGACAAAATTATGCTTAAACTTTTATGCGGAAACATAATTTGATAGGATCTTGAATCAATACATCCCAAGAAAACAATAGCAAACATACCTTTATTCGCCATTAAATGTAGAAGGGAAGAAACCCCTTACTTGAATTTTAAGTCTTGGCTCCCTTCTCCTCTCTGTCTCGAACTCTTATGAATAACCCAATAATCTTTTATTGATGGAAATTAATACTCACAAGGGGTTGGGTATTTTTCTTTTTATAGAGGAGAGAAGAGGGCTTAGAGATATAACATTATAAGACTCCTAATCCATCAAGGTCTCTTAATTAATTATCCACAAATATATTTTCCCATAAATAATAATTAGTTATGATGAACGTTATCTTATATTGGTTTTATCAAGTACATGGAGTTCAAGTGCAACAAGAAATGCTCAAAGAGGTGTAGGCCAATGGGTCACCTTTAATGTGAGTCCAACATTTATCTCACAGAGATTTGCTAAATCACCATCTATCAGATGTTCTTGTACATCTGCCAACCTCTGTCGAGTGTCAACCTTCCTGCACTAAAAACTAGTGTAGGTCAATCCAATTGGTTTTTATGATTTAACCCTTTTTCTGTACAAAGGTAAAATCTTATTTCCTTTTTACTTTTTGTGCCAGACCAGCTATTCTAACCCAACATGTATTCCCACTTTCTAAGATTTTTGCTTATTTATTTAATTCTGGTTCTTTCAATGCTGTTTCATAAGGCTGTTACGTTCAACTTGTTTTGGGATTGAATTGACAGTCTGCCACAATTATCATATTGGCTGCAACTTACTTGGCCATTTTCTGATACTGGCAGGTGATATCACTTGCAAACAAGATGTTCAAAAAGCATTACGTGGGGCAGATTGTGTTTTTCACCTTGCTTCTTATGGCATGTCTGGAAAAGAAATGCTCCAATATAGCCGTATAGATGATGTGAATGTAAATGGAACTTGCCATGTCCTGGAATCTTGTGTTGAGCATGGGATCAAGAGGCTTGTTTATGTGAGCACGTGCAACGTTATCTTTGGGGGAAAGGAGATTGTCAATGGCAATGAATCCTTACCTTATTTCCCTCTGGACGATCATGTTGATCCATACAGCCGCAGCAAATCTATTGCTGAACAGTTGGTTCTAAAGAGCAACGGGCGGCCTTTCAAGTAAGAGAATTATATTGTTAGCCATCAAGTAGAGGTTAAATTTTACATAACCCTAGATAAGCATGCAATGCCTTGAGTAGATCTAGAGGACATCACCAATCTTCAGACTTCAGAGAAAGGCGTTCTCCTTTCGAAAGATTCTTACCGAGCTTCTACAGTTAAGAGTGTTTTCATGGAATTTATGGTGTTCTTCTTCCAATTTTTTATTGAAGTTATTTAATAGCTCTTTTCACTTTTCGACAATCTATTCATTATCTAAAAACAGACTAAAGAACGTACAACATAACATAACGAAAATTATCCTCGCTTTGGGGGAGAATTAATCATCTTGCTACAGAGTAGATTATTTACTGAGTTTCAGATTTGCTATAGCAGGTTGTTTGCACCTGAGTGAGGGAGGGAGAGGGGGCGGGAGCCTAAAAATGAGTTTCTTTGCTTGTTACTTAATCTCGTCCAGCTTGTGACACTTATTATGTAGGATGCTTCTATGTCATATAGGAAGAAGAACGGACATCTATATACCTGTACAATTCGCCCAGCTGCTATATACGGACCAGGTGAAGAGAGACACCTTCCGCGTATCGTAAATCTTGCGAAGTTAGGTCTGCTTCCATTCACGATCGGTGAAGCAAGAGTGAAGATAGACTGGGTTTACATAGATAACCTTGTGATGGCCCTAATGTTGGCTAGCATGGGACTCTTGGATGACATTCCCCAGCGTGAAGGACGTCCAATAGCTGCTGGTCAAGTATACTTCATATCTGATGGTAATGTCTCAATCTGTTCGCTAGATACTTTATACTCCCTTTTGTAGTGACTAGACCTATTAAAGTTCAAGTGCTTGACCTCCGCCTTTTCGCCATGTGTTACGCATTCTGATGTCTCTTCTATTGACAGGGTCTCCAATCAACAGTTTTGAGTTCCTCCGCCCCCTGATAGAGAGCCTGGAATATGAGATGCCAAAGATGTCCTTAGCTGTTCCTCATGCTCTTCTTCTAGGAAATATGTTTTGGGTAATGTACAATATCTTATATCCGTGGTTGAACAGATGGTGGCTTCCTCAACCATTGATGCTTCCTGCTGAAGTGTACCAGGTTCATTCCTAAATGTCCTTGGTTTTTGCTGAATATATTTGCTGACTTGTAAAACTTTCCTTTCTGCATGTGGATTATCACATGGATAACAACTAAAGAGAAAATTAGACTTTATATCTCGTTGTCAAAATCGCACGATTCACAACTTGATTCACAATTCTATTGACCACTTGATTTGCAATTCAATTCACGATTCATGCAAAAATGATATGAATATATAGGTGAATCAAGTTTTAGACAAAATTAGTGATGAACCATACGATTTGGTCCAATTTACGATTTATTTTTTGATTTTGTGCAAATATAACAATTGTTGCATTTGGCCAATATGAAACCACCTTTAGCTTCACTTGGTTTTTTGGTGGAGAAAAGCAAGAATATAACTTCATAGAGTGTTGAGTTCGAAAAACTGTATTTTCATGCATACTTTGTTAATCATTTGTTGATTATAACTGGAATTGAAATACATTCGAAGAGTGGTTCAATATTTAGTTTTCCGGAAGGCATAATCTTTCATGCTTCTGTTTCAAGTATGAAGAAAGGTATGAGGTGGCATTTACCTCTTTGTTCATGGAGGACAAGCTCAGTATGCCCTCAGAACATGAGAAATATATTTTACGGAATTCCACTATATCCTGACTAATCATGTTCAGTAAACACCTCACTTCATAGGTTGGTGTCACTCATTACTTCTCTATCCTAAAAGCAAAGGCGGAGCTTGGTTACGTCCCCATAGTGAGTCCTCGAGAGGGCATGGCTGCGACCATATCATATTGGCAAGAGAGGAAAAAGAGAAGTTTGGATGGGCCTACAATTTATGCGTGGCTGTTCGCTGTAATGGGAATGACCCTGCTATTTGTGGCTACATATTGGCCAGTTGTTGGACCTGTGTTTCTGATTAGAGGTTTCACTCTCTTCTTCTTCCGCTCTTTGTGGGTAGCAAGAACGGTTTTCGTTTTGTCTACAGCAGCGCATATTGGCGAGGCTATCTATGCATGGCACCTGGCAAAAAAGGTTGATCCTTCTAACGCGAGAGGGTGGTTTTGGCAGACTCTTGCTCTAGGATTCTTTTCGTTACGGTTCTTGTTGAATAGAGCCAAGAAGAGTGAGCATATGGGTTGATGTAATCCGTTTCTGCACCTGTATCCGTAACTTTATCCTAGGATATAGATTAGGGTCAAATTTTTTTATGAGAGTCTGTGCACACAAATTTAAGTACACAGATGTGTCCGAAATTATTCGATGCACATTAGAGCCCACAAAGTAATTAAGGTCCTAAGTGCATCGAACAATTCTAGACACATCGGTGCCTGAATCTGTGAATTTAATCTGTGTGTAGGTTTATTGTGGAAAACTTTGCAAATATTATTTGGAGAACACCACAGCTTTATCATCACTAGCGGTTGGACGCACACGATGCATGTGCAAATAGAAATTGATCAATTTCTCTAATAATAGGAACAATGACTTAAAATAAATAGTGAAATATATTATTTTGTTTTTGCCCTTTTAGTTATTTGGTGGCTCAATCTTGTTTCAAAGTAATTACTAATGTATTTTGAGGGTAATTTAGAAATTAAAAAGTCTACGCAATGAAAATGAAGGAAACACCAACTTGTTGCTCTCCCTAAGAATAGATGAGTGTCCAGGTTAACTTGTATTTGCATGTCTAACCCAGTGGTCGGGGCTTTGAGTCTTGAATTTCCATCTGTCTTTACAACCCACATCCGACATGACCTGGAGCATTACACTCATTTTTCTGAATGCAGTCGTGGGATGTGCGCACCAGGCGACCAACATTTGCCGTGCATCGACTGATGACATAGCATGCCGTGCATGCTCTTAACGTGTGAGTCTTTGTCTTGTCTTGTACGTTCACGTAGCAATCGGTTACATTAATTGATGTTGTGCCATGGCAATTGGTTGCACGACATATCATGTCACCAGCAAAATAATGTGTGCCACAATATGTGAACGTGCAAGACAAAACTAAGGCTCATAGGTTGAGGACACGCATATGCACAGGGGAAGGGAAGGCATGTGAAGACATAGTGAGAGCTCAAGACTAGCACGTGTCAACTCACCGGTGAAAGAAAGCATGCGTATCTTAGCAAGAATGTAATGTGAGATACTAATGAATCGGTTGTGACGTTTACCAAGTAAAAGATATGGGACATTGAAAAAATAGAATATTGTTCTTCATTTATTGATGCTCTTTATCAATTCCCTAACCTATTTCTCTCTCCATAAGTATGTCTGCAAATCCATCGTCCAAGCACATCGGAGATGCACATAAAATAAAAAATTTAGATTTCAGGAATCCAACATTCTAAAACCATCCCCCCAGCATGATTTTTAAGAGCAAAATTGGTCACATTCACGAGAGGAGGAAAGGAAATACACTCTCATCAGTTAACAATGGGCGTGATAAAGGCATGTTTGTTGAGAACACAACAATATACTCTAACCATTACTATCCCAATTCCCGAGGAAGCTGGTTTCATAAATTGCCGAATCACTCTTACGCTATATCAAATTGACGACCATTATACCATAGTACCAATGATTTTGGTAAAGTTGTTGCGTTCAAAAACTGAAAGAGGCAAAAAGCAAGAAATAATTTATGGTGTGCGGAACACACTCTCGATGACAAAAAGAATAACCCTCGTTACCATTAACGTTATGCATGATACACCGGAAGACATGTCGGACATCACTTATTAGGACCGAGCCACTTAAAAGACATGTGAATGATGAGTGTAGCCACGTTGATCGGGTTATCCTGAACATGTATCATTTTGTCCTGACCCATATGGTGCGGGCCCACAAAGCGAGTTAGTTATGCAAGATTGTGTGTATGACATCAGGCTTTTGATCCGGCCCATTGAACATGCTTCGTCGTTGAGTCCGTCCAATTAACTGCCCAATCTGATTCTGACTCGAACCAGACTATGACTGTCCATTTATCAAGAAAGTATGAACCCAAAAAAGAGGAGAGGAGAGCCCACTCTGTCGGTGGGCCCTCCGTTAAAAATAGCATTTCCGCTATACCTGGAAAGTTTTTTTGAATTTAATTTTGGTGGCAGTTAACGAATTTGTACTTGTATGAAAATGAAAGGGTTGACTTCATACTCAGTAGAGTGGGAGTTTGTTTGGAGTTGACACCTTCTCTGTGCATCTGAGGAACCGCGAGAGAGAGAGAGAGAGAGAGAAGATGCTGCATTTGAGCGAGAACAAGGGTATAGAGAGAAAGACCTTCGTGGTGACAGGAGGGCAGGGGTTTATTGGCTCTGCTCTCTGCCTTGAGCTCGTAAGAAGGGGTGCTCACCAGGTTCGGGTCCTTGACCTTCGAACCACTT
>JABCMJ010020861.1:6817-22647 GCA_014822125.1 Arbutus unedo | reverse complement strand
AAAACACCCCACAAGAAACTTGAAAAGAGACACAAAAGTGAACCCAATTTAAGAAGTTCCTAACTATTAGATCATCATTGCCCCCAAAACTTAAGTTGTTAAGAAATCGATCCAACAATGTATCCCAATGTATCAAGTACTTTCCCTTGTGCAAAACCTCGTCTTGAGGTGGAGATGCAGCCATTCATACATGCAAAAGAACAACATGCCAACAGAGAACAAATGGACCAAGGTAACCTGGAGCACGGATTGTTCCAGACTTCCGGGAACAAGCACGCCAAATGTCCTAAATCGTGATATGATAGGGGTAGGCTTCTATGCTATAAAGTAAAACTATACTTCTTCCCAACAATAAACATCTAATAAAATAACATATTGTTTGTAATACCATCAATGTAAAACACCTTTGTTGGAGTATTCTGACCATGTGCTTTTACATTTAGTCTTACAAAGCTATGCTCACTCCAGATTTTAGTGGAATACGTATCACAAATGTGGGACTGATCGGGACTGCTAAATTTCTCATCTCGGAAGGGATTGTACATGCTTTGGAAAGTGCATTTCAATATGTAAAATTGCCAAGGTATTAACGTTTTTAGGTATCATAGGAATAGACAGAAAGGCCCAAGCATGAAACTCCGAAAAACAAAGCTTTGATACCATGTCGTATCACCAGTTATCCAAAAAACTAAAAATGCAAGGTAATGGGCTAACAATGCATTTCAAGCTTTTCCATACAGACTTCTTTTTAACAGGATGACGATAGGCAAGATTTGGTTAGGCCACCAAGCTAATATCAGAAAAGAAAACTACACAGAGACCTGGTTAACTGAGAGAAACTCATTCCCAGTCTGAGAAACTTCATATTTCAACCACCAGAAGCGACATTATGGGTGTACAAGTCGGATTATAAGGTCATAGAGTGAGAAAAATTCTCGTGAGTGATACGAGAGATAAACAGAAGTTTCAGCATTCCGCTGAAAATTCAGAATTTCAGACAACTGCTGAGATCAGGACTGGTTATAAAGGAAGGAGAAAGAATAACCTACCCAAAGCCAGATTGACAGGCTAATTTTAGGAGGACTAAGCACCTTAAACAACACGCTATGCAAGCAGGAAGGGATGAACCATCAAAGAGCACACTGTTATAAGGAGTCTAGGACTTCTTTTCAGCTAATCAAGCATCTAAGGACAAGAGAAATGATCAATTAGGCCAACAGGATCTCGAACACCCATGTTTTGCCTTCGATACGACAGACCCAACTGGATGCTTGCTGAATGCTAGTTCACACGTTCAACCCATTCCATCTGTTTCTGTTTGAATCTCAGACACTTGGCATTTTAGTTGAGCCAAAAAAACAGGAATTGTAAATTTTCCTTTGAAGTCATTATAGTACCAATTGCAAATATTCACGAAAAAAGAAAGGAGATGAAACAGTAAATACACCAAAAATCTTATTGTTTTGTCCCCCCCAAAAAAAAACCAAGAGCCTTTTTAATTTTAAACGATCATACAAAGAATCAAACTAAATAGTTTTCTCTCAGTCGCTGTGACCACTTCATTCGAGGATGAAAGCAAACCCCAATCACAAAGCTAGAGCACCTCTTTCGTCATATGAAAAATAAGAAATCAAGAACCAATAAAAGGGAAATCACTAGAGATTTAGAACTCCTACAGTTCAGCTTAAAGGCTAGGTCTACCTTCAAAGAAGAAGAGAGAAATTCTCGTCTGAAAGAGGAGAATAACAGAGCCAATTACGTCCCATGACTCCCTTCTTCGAACACCCTATATCCCCAAAATTACGTCTTATATGCAAGAACCCAACAATTCTTTGGGTCAAAATAACCCAAATAATAAAAACAGGTCAAATTATCGATATGTGGGTCGTAACCCGTCACAGATACGACAAACATCATTTTACATAAAGACATAAAGCACATATATCTCTATGTATGTATATATGCACCTTTGATAATACCACTAATAGCGTCTCCTTTCTATATCATTAATAGCATCCACAAGGAGATTGTTCAGATTACGTCAATCCAATCCTCAGATAAACTTCATGATTAAGCTATCCATAAAATCTCAGAACCAAATCTCTGATGTAAATTTTGTGGTCAATGCAACTAAAAAGCCAAAAGCCAAAATCCGAAAACACAAAAGATATATTCAATCAACTCTAAATTGCAATCAAGGCAATTACAGACATACCAATAACAACTCGATTTCCATACAAAAACCCATTCAAATGCTACTTTCCCGATTAAATTTATCAATCGCATTTGAGGGGGGGAAGACTAGAATCAAAAGATAAATATCCAGCAATACAATGACAAACAATACATGAAAAGCCTAGTTTCCGGTAGTGGTCCATCTAAATAGAAAGTAGCATTTGTGTAAACAAATTCACAAATATGTAAATGTGAGTATATTTATGAAAGATAAGTTTCAAAAGCAGAAAAACTCACCCATAGCAGCCAACATTTGCAATCTCCCGGTGCCCGGAGGTCGTCCCCTTTCTCGTTTCGGGGCAAGAATTTGTACGGAAGGCAAAACTTCTGGTGATTCCACAGGATGCTTTCTAGGTCTTCCCCTCTTTCTCCGAGACGTTACTTCTGGATCCACACCTCTTGATTCTCCACTACCTCCCCCTTCTGTCGCTTCCCCGACCCCACCACCATTGATTGGGTTCTCAATCGTACCAGCGGTTGTAACCTCCGCCATCACAGTGGTTGTCTCCACCAGAGTGGGTGGAGGTTGTGTCTCTTCCTCGACTTGAGGCAAAAGAACACTTGTGTTGATATCATACATTGAAAACTTTGAATCCTTGAAAGATTATACGGTTTCTGTGAAAAGAAAGCAATGATAAATAGGTATCTATATAGTCTACCTAAATGGATATGAGACAATGCATTGCTACTCAAAAGTATATACAACATTAGTTTTTATATATCTCTACAAAAGCGATAATGAGAACAGACCTGGATACAAACTCTTTGCTTCCCCTCTCCTCGAATCTCTAGTAGAGTGATTTCAGATTTATTGCCATCATGCACTTTACTTTTTACCTAAAGTAGAATATTGAAATTTATTGAAGCTTTTATGAATTAAATCTCAAATTTCCCGAGAAAAACGTCGCCATGGTGAGGACCAAAAAATTGCAAATTTAAGTCGCTTTACAGAGGTACATTTTGTGACTTCTAGTTTTCCCCTAATGGAAGAGTTGTGTCCGGCAAATGTGATAATATGTAAGATTGAAGTAATGTGATAGTCATCCGGCATTCTGTAATTATCTTTTTATGTAAGGTCATCTTCATTTTATTTTACTTGGAAAATAATACAATTTTTCCCTTTTTTTGCATAACTTAAACATAATTTTGTTTGGTATTTCATGTCTGACTTCTGAAACCAAAAATAGATGTTGCATAGGGTTTAAAACCAGTACAGCGAAACCAATTTGTATTCAGGAGACAACCATTCATCTGCAACATCAAACTGTAATGATACTGATATTCCATGTCCAACACATGATATCTATTGGAAAAAAAAAAACTGATGTGCAAAACCTTAATTGCTGATGACAAGGGAATTATGAACGGTTAAATTAATAAATTAAAATTAAAAAAAATCACCACTCCAATGAACTAATAAAATTAATTAGCCTTGACTGTGTACATAGTGCCGAGCTCTTGCATTAAATGTAAAACACAAACGACAAAAGTCATTATAGATTAATGAGGTTGCATGCACCTCTTTATTTGTCAACATGCATTCAAATGTATTTAAAAATTAACTTTCAATTCAGAAACAAACTCGTCAATAAGAAACAAGGAATTAAAAACAAATCAAAAACCAAAACTTCAATAAGAAATGCAATAAAATACATGTCCACAATTACTAGAAGAAAATGGAATTTTTATCTACTTTTGAAAAAAACGACAGAAAGAAGAAAGAAAAAGATAGATTGAATTGTTTTTTCAATTTTCTGAACATTAGTAAGTACTTGACAAAATGTTGACCAATCCAGTTTACCTAATAATACAAACTTTCAATTTAAACATTGACCGCATCAATTTTTCCACTAAAGGTTGATTTTAATTCCTTTTTGACATTTTCCAATTTACTTTTTATTGAAATTTAAGATATTAAAGTTTATCAATGCATTTCTTAATACTTGAGTTTGGATTTCAAAAGCGAAAGCTACAAATTTAAGACACCTTAATATGTATGTGTTGTGTATTGCCGTTGTCCCCTAATCTATGAGTTTGTGTCCAGCACATGAGATAATTGAATAGATGAAGTATTACTTCAATCATTTCCGTTATTTTGTTATTTCCTAAATTTACATTTTATTTTTGTTTAGGAATCATTGACCCGTACCTAGTTTTGTTTGGTATTCCATGTATAATTGTTGAAATCATCAGCAAAAGTCATGCATGGTTTTAAATAGGTCTCGAGATACGTACTAGTATCCGTGTAAGACAATTTACCAACTGATATCAAACATTATCAACGAATCCAATAGCCGAGACCAACATTAGATATCAAACATATCGAACAACTGGATGTTGGAATTTAAAAAATGCGTAAATCAAGTACTTAAATGGTAGAAAAAAGATGAAAAACATACCACTCCAAGGACCAAACAAAATTATGTCGTCAGTGTGATTACTGATCAGCTGTTGAAATTAAAGTAAAGTGCAGAACGACAGAAGCTATAAAATGATTAGGTTGCATGCAGTTACTTATAATGAACCGAGCCTCAAGTCTCAATCAATTAGGATCGCCTACATAAGTCCACTTTTTTCATTGAGCTTTGTCGAGGATATTGTGTTCCGTTATATCCAAAAAAATCTAACCCTTTCAAACTACCGCCTCTAAAGTGAATTTTGGTCTACCTCTCGCCTTAGTGCTATCATCTACAATAACCATATAACTCTTCCCAATTACAGCATCAACCGATCTACTGTAAAAATATTCAAACCACCTTAATCTATATTCTCTCATCTTCTCTTATATTTGAGCTACCCTTGCCATTCTGCGAAAATTTCCGTTTTTAATCAATCTCGCAAAGTCCAGAAGTTTGTCACCATGTATCCAAATATGTTTGAAATTTGATTTTGAATTCAAAGACAAAACAAAATTCATGTTATTAGTTGCTGATAAGATAGTGTACCCCAAAAAAAGTTACCGAGTCTATACTTTTTACAAAGAAAGAAGAAACAGATAACTTGAATTTATTTTTTTTTAATCTTGTGAGAATTAGTAAATACTTAACCAAAACAAACTAAGTGTTGTGTTCCGAAATTGGCAACTAATGGTAAAAGAGCAAGAAATCGCAATCCCCAAAATAAATTTGCTGGAAATTAAAAACATCATACTTGTAAAGAGATGTTGCGCGCAAGATAAAAACATCTGAGGTTTCCTAGTTGTCAATTAATAGGTTATAAAAGACCACAACACTAATCACATAAATATAAAATGGAAAATACTAATAACTAGTCTTTGTGTTTTCAAGTACTTGGGGAAACTTTAAGAGATTGATAATACATTTGATAATGTTATATGTAGCATTCCCATATTTGAATTTTAGATGCAGTAAATCTTACTCAAGGATACGTACTCAAGTGATTATACAAAAGAACCAAGAATACATTAGCTAATGTATTCTTGGTGCTTTTGTATTACTCTGCCTATGGCGTGTGGATCAATTAACTAACGTATTTTAGCTAACGTATTCTTGGTGCTTTTGTATTACTCTGTATGTGGTGTGTGGATCAATTAGCTAATGTACTCTTGGTACTTTTGTATTACTCTGTATGTGAGCGTGCAGTAAAATCCTTATCATTCCAAGGACCAAAAAAATTTGATTCCAGACATTCACCAAAGTAATAAACGATATTACGTGCATCAACACATTCAAAACAGTCACCAAGATTTTTACCTGCATCAATGCGTTCACCAAAAATTACTTTTCTAAAAAGTCAAATTCAAATTCGACAATTGTTCACCAATAAATGAAGCATAATTTAGGTGTCATCTATGCGAAATGGATCCTTCAAAATATATGACATAATCGTGTCGGACACTTGACACTCAGTTGAGGATATAGGATCCATGTCAGACATGCTTGGAAGCAAGCATACTTTCTAGCTCAAAATTCTCACGAGACATGCAAAGAACTCCTATAATATATATATATATGACAAAATATAAGACAACTAGTAAACACCATTAAGCTAGAAAATAGAAATAATATATTAAGGATTTTAAATATTCCGTTGTATCCCTTTATCCTTGACATGAAAATTAAATAATGTGATACTTAGACACGTACCTGCATTAGACACACATGCCCGAGTCCATGTAACATAGTGTGTTGTCAATTATTCGAGAAGATTGGAAGTACTATTGCTTACTCAAACTGCAAAAAAGTAACTAGAAAAAGATTAACATAACCAACACCACAAATATGTCTTTATCCATTAGCAAAGTCATAAAATATTCTTCGGTGTTTTGAAGCAACTGGTAAAGCATTAGAAAAATTAATTATAACTTTGGTAACACATATTACGTATGTTACTGACACCATTTTAAAATTGATTTTTTTTACACAAAAATCAGGAAAAGTTTGTGCATAATAATACATGATGGAAGTCATGATATTTGACTAGATTGACTAACACTTTTGCATGTACTTTGACCAGGTTTTCCAGTGATATATCCACTAGAATGGTAATATGGTGACATGGAAACGCAACTATACCACATTTTGCACCCAAAAATGTTGTCAACGGGGAATTTCAAATGCACTTCTTGCATAGTTTGGTCCTCACAAATCACAACATAGTTGTTCTAAAATAGGTGCTACAAAGGTAGTGCATTGATCCATACCTTTGTCTACAGCATAATCTAAGAACCACAAACACATCTATTTGCTGCTTTAACTGTTTATCAAGATTTAAAATCCATTCAGGACATGAATACGTAGTGTTAGAAAAGTTTCAAACACTTGCGCAAACCAATCCAATTGATTGGTGCAAGTATCAATGCGTCACAAACCTCACTTTGAGTGAGCACTATCTATAACAAGACCTCACTTTGCCAGTTTCACCAACTCGTATAAACACCTACACGCTCTGGACACAGGTTGGACATGCCCAAATAGATGTCCAATTTTCTTATCATATTTTTTTGAGTTGGAAACTAGGGGACACTCTAGGATAGATGAGGGATATGCTAAGAGATGTTGAGGACACACTAGAAGCACCTTAGGAGATCAGAATACAATCTTAAAAAGTTGGGTCAGTGTTTGTAATGCATGCCTAGTTCTCGAAGACTTATTAAGTGACTATTGTTATTGTTCATTAAAAAGTTAATGTTCTTCGTGCTTATTATTCTTCATTGAGCGAAATAGAGTTCTCAGTATATATGAATTTGTAATAAATTATATATTATGTATATTCAGCGTGTCCCCAACGTGTCTATGTCCTAATCTTTGGTAAAATAATGTATCCAGTGCGCCTATCCATGCTCCTGATGTGGTTGTGATAAGTGTACTTTCAATCAATTTATCAAATGCATATTGTTTCCAACTTGATTTGAATTAAAGATTCTTCATAGTATAATTTACTTTTGCTCGATAGGTTTTATTAATATGTAAACTAAATGTGCCTATGAACAATAAAATATATCACTCCAAAAGTAACAAACCAAATAATAAGAATAATTCATTTATCAGTTATGAGGCCATATGTTGTACGTTTTGACCCTACCCAAACATGATGAGGCCATAGATTATACTAATCTGAAACACCAGTTTCAAGTCTTTTGAGATCTAACAAGGATGGTCTGCACAAAAGGATGTGTATTTGAATGTGCATGTGCATGCGTCGGGAGCCTACCGCCTGAGCTGTCCAAATCCACTGCTGTAAAGTGATTTTCTTTTCCTTGAAAGAAAAAAAAACTCCAGGTAAGCTAAGGTTACTACTTACTAATAAGAGTGTTCTCACGCATCAGTTTCAAAGAATAGCAAACAGTCGAGAACAAAACTAAAGTTTTTTTTTTTTTCAAAAAGATAACATCTAAAGGACATAATAAAATAGAGGATGAACCAAGCATACATAGGTACACAGTTTCTGTTGATTTGAACGAAACGTTCAATGAAGGATGTGGAAGAGCACACAATGGATCATAAAAAAGATATACACCACTGGCTGATCCGTCATTTTCAAAGTGAACATGCGAAGAAAGAGTAAACAAAAATTAACAAACAACTCTGCCCTTGGCCTATACGAAAACTGGTTCAAGGACCCATGCCCGTAAGGTTGTTAGTAGCCATGTAGGGTATAATAGGATTACAAACATTCATACTGTTGCTTTAAGGAGATACCTCCACCTCAAAAGACCATTTGGTTCCAAACTTGAGCTTTTGAATACTGCATTCCATTTCTTCAGACAGTTATCAATGACAACAAGCTGACAATATCGATCCATTTGATGGACTGGGGCTGACAAAACCTGAAAACCATTGGTCTGACAACAGAAATAAACAAGAAAATGGCATTGAATAAAGAATACAAAAAGAAAGGCAACAAAGTGACTGAAAGCAGAGTGAGCAAAGCACGACCTGAATGAAACTGTTGTCCAATCAAAATCGAAGTTTAGCGCTACTGAAAGTCTTCAAAGAGCACAATGGAATTTGTAAAAGAAGTTAAGCATCTCAAACACAAAGTAAGATTTTGAGCTCCCTTGTTGTAGGATTCAATCTCAGCAATCCAGTATCCTTTTTCTTTCTTTTTTTCCATTTTGTCGGTTTACAGGACAACCCACAACCCTCGATGGAGTCTGATGAATAATTAATGTTTATATTTTCCCCAGGACTACATGAAATCTATACAGAGAACTAAACTGACGGAATGTATTATTTTATAAAAGCTTAGAATTCTTATCTTTGTATTTACTCTCATTCCTTCTCTTTAAGGGCAGGGTTCTTTTTATGGACTCTTGTTCTTGTGCATAGATCATGTACCTAAAGAAGTTAATGTTGACAGATTGCTGTTAAAATTCCATATTCCGCTTTTGAAAGAACTATCTATGCTTTTTCCTTAATTTCTCTTTGGTTTCTTTAACTTGACATAAGTTTTATTTATTAAAGACAACCCAGATCCGCTAGAGGTACGGTAGCCTTGTGGGATATTTAATTTTCCAAGCAGTTCTCATAAAGCCTTTGTTTCATCTAAACCTTACTTCTATGAAGATTCTCGTATACAAGTAACTTTTAATTGGGGTGATTCTATTTAAGCCCAAACTAATTCTTTCTAGCCCCAGGATCATTACCACGTCCACTTCAGAAGTGTATCTGAACCCAAAATGTCTGTCTTCTATAACCATATACCTCATCTGTTCAAACTCACACCCGTCGCGGTCATTAAACCGCAGTGGCCAATGCCTCTCCACCCTTCCATCACCATGCCCGCCCTTGCCCTATCCTTTCATGGGTGAGATTTCATCAACAGTCGGTTAAATGTCTCGGCTATTTTCGTGATTTCAATGAATAACAATTGATACGCTGCATAAATCCTTAAATTATACATCTCAAGTTCGAAAGTTACAGCGCTAGCAAATTTAGTTATCTCATGTTCGTTTCATGCAAATCAATGCAGGATGGACAAGGCAATTAGGGCCGACCACGGGTAGAAGCCTAGAAAGCCACTGCTTCCATCCACCACCCAAACGTATGGTACTCCTGCATCTGGGTTAAATTGATTCGTTCCTGGAGTGTGGATCGAACATCCCAATACTCCTCCGAGGCGTCTTCGTTTACTAGACCGAAACATATCACGTAAAATTACCCATAAAAAACAACAAACGCAGACAGAGAGGAGAGGGAACAAAAAACTGCATACAGAGAGAGACAGAGATTTTACCTGTTCCATTTAAGATTTCGGGCTGGCTCTGATTCTGATGGCGTAGAAATTGGATATCCCTTGTAACAGTTGCAAAGAAAACCCTAGAATTTGATCCTGACGAAAATTACTCCTGCTAATTGTAGTTTTTCCAATACGAAAACCCAGTAGGTTTGTCTAACTCTTTTTTACTTATTTTTTTTTAGTAACATGTTTATTTCGTTTTTATGCTCAAAAATTCTAAAATATTTTTAAATTATTAATTTTATTCATTTAGTCTTTGAACTATGAATTTAAATTTTATTTAGTCTAATTATCGACATCGTCTAAGATCCGTTAAGATGAAAATTTAATTACAATTTTAATTCGTTAAGAGAAGGGCTTAATTGTAATTTTAGTTAGGGGACTTAAGTGCACTTTCACTTTCATCTAAGAACAAAAAATAGTTGCAAATCCAAAAAATGATTTTTTCATAGACTTGAAAAGATTGCTGTAACATTTATTTGTAAGTTTTTTTTTCTCTCTCTTAGTAACTAGAATGCATTAAGAAGTAATTTAGTCTAATTTCAACCATTTTTTACTTCTTTTTCGTCGCATTGAAGTTTTACCTGTTTTCTATTTATTGTATGAGAAGTTCTATACCTGAAAAAATAACATCAAATAATAAAAAAATTAAAATAAACAATAAATCTCGGAATCTTATGATTACCTATTTAGACATATGTAATAAAACAATAAGTATGTATTAAAATCTAAATTTAGACATATGTTTCTAATGTATAAATGTTTATATTACACAATATTGACCGTCTATAATAATAGTTCTTCTTATTAGTTATAGTAATTAATTTGTAATATAATTTCAGATCTTCCAAGTATCTATTTTTTTTAAAAAGGTAGAATGCATATTTAGTGACCGTCAGTACTTTACATAGTTCAATCATTTTTTTTCTTATTTTAATATTTTACTTTTTGTTTTAATATTTTCTTAAACTTTACAAATCTTTTCTTTGCCAAAAAAATCATTGTATTATTAATTTTCTCCCTCTCTTTTCCCATTTCATTTTGTTTCCATATCATTCGTGACAATAAAGAATCATTATCACCCCAGTGCAATTGAAAGCCCAAGCAATTGGGTAACTAATGACTGTGTGGCAAATAACAATTAATAATACAATTTTTTTTTGTTAAACTTTAGAAGCAAATCAAAAAATATTACTTATTTTAATCTTTTTATTATTCGGTGTAAAATGTTGTTTATTTTAATCAAAAAATATTGTTTATTTTAGGCCCTCATGCGATAAAGTGAGAACCTATAAAACTTCAAGATAATAAAAAAAGAAGTAAGAAAATACTTAAAATTAGACTAAATTACTTTTTAATGCATTCTAGTTATTTAGAGAGATGAAAAAAATACTTAAAAGTACATGTTACATCAATCTTATTTTTTGGTGGAGATGAATCTTTTCTGATCCATAAAAGAATTAATTTTTGGATTTATAGCTATTTTTTGTTATTAAGGACTGAAAGTGTACTTGAGCCCCCTCTTAACCGATTAAAATTACTGTTAAGCTCCCCACGTAACGTTTTTTAACAG
This sequence comes from Arbutus unedo, assembly GCA_014822125.1. Classification (NCBI taxonomy): domain Eukaryota; kingdom Viridiplantae; phylum Streptophyta; class Magnoliopsida; order Ericales; family Ericaceae; genus Arbutus; species Arbutus unedo. The sequence continues at coordinate 11,138 of JABCMJ010020861.1, read as the reverse complement.
ATCTTAGACGGATGTTAGTAATTAGACTAAATAAAATTCGAATCAATAATTTAAGGACTAAATAAATGAAATTAGTAGTTTAGAGACTTTTTAAAAATTTTAGATATAATTTAAGGACGAAGTAAATATTTTACTCTATTTTTTTCCCTATTATACAAATTTTCTTTGGGGCTACTCAAATCATTTCCAATAAACTTTAATACTTTCGGTTTAAATATGTTTCTCAACACAAGTCAATTCTCTCCTCTCTCTCTCTTTTTGTTTGTGTTTATTTCTTTTTCTTTTTCTTTTTCTTTTTCAATAATAATTTTTTATTCGTTTCTTTAACAAATATCCAAACATAATCTTTTCAACAATTACTTTTACATTCAATATGAAACCTAATATTCTCAATACATTTTAGCTATGGAATTCAACAAAGAACAAGTATATCATGTAACAAGTTCAGAGTGACGAACTAGGAATTAAGGGTGTAATCAATTCATGATCGGTCGGTTCCTCAACGAATAGCTATAAAACCAATCAGTTCGGGATAAAAAATTGCGATAACCAATTCCGATTGAATTTCGGTGTGAAAAGAAGTCGATTTGGACTCAATCTGTTTCGGTTGATTTTTCGGTTTCTTTGAATGGACCTTTATTTTGGACTCAAAAAATATGTTGTGCCTTAAAAAACATTTATTCGTAACTTACCCATATTTTTAGGCCTCATCGTTGATGTCACAAATTCTCATCTATTCAATGCTCATAACCTGCCCAATATAGAGACCTTCAAAATAATAAACACATATAAATATATCTACACATATATAGATATATAAACATCAGTCGGTGTCATGAAGAAAAGAAAAAAATCAAAACCGAGTCGAAAATCGAAAAAAAAATTCCAAAATATCTAAACCGACCGAACTATATTTTGAACCGACCAAAGCGCAATTTTTTTGATCGGTCGAGTTCGCTCACATTCCTACTAGGGATATGTCTATGACAAATAGACGAACTAGTTCAAATTAGCAAAAATGGCATAAGATCCTTTCTCAAAGACGACAAGAGTTAGCATTTCAATTTTCCGATTATATGCAACGTGGCCTATTTGTTCATTCCAATATACAATCATCATATAAAGAATAATGAGACTTGAGTCAACAATCAATTTTTATTTTCAAAGACATTCAAGAGTAATTGTGTTCATCTCTCCAATGGAATAAATGCTCTAAACTCACCTAGAGTTAGTCCCCACAATTTGTTCCTCAAAGATTTCTAAATAATCCTCACTCAACACTTTAGAATATGAGCATGCAAACTAGCGTGAAGAGTGAAATTTTGAGCAAAGATACCACGAAAAACTCCAAACAAGTGATAGCACAAAGAACTATAAGCCAACATCGTATTTAAGCACAAAATTCACAACTCCTAGTTATGATTGAATATCTATGTAGCAGGGGTATGGACATGGTCACAGATACGGATACGGACACAATACAAGATTTTAAAAGAATAGGGACACGGACACAACAGAAACACAGTAATTTTTTTGTATATAATATATATGTACATACATACTATATAAGATTAAAAAAATGTTAATACTACTCAAACAAAAAAATAGTACATTCAATTTAAACCAAAGAGATACACTAAAATAATTGTCTTGTCTCTAAATTTTAACTGCTAACTAGAGCCAACTTCCATTACTTCATCTTGTTCATCACCAAATTCACCACCATCCGTAAATACTACAACCTCCATTTTCGGTTCATCGAGTGAGAGGTTCACAACCTTTAGCATCCCAACATCATCAAGTGAGCCAAATTGGTCTCCCACAATATCCCACATCTTGGTCTCTCCTTGACAATATTGAGAGCTTCTCCTTGATAAAAGACAGAGGTTGCTATGAATATGCATCAAGTCCTAAGTCCGTTGGGGTGTCATTTTGTTTCTTTTCAATGAATGAATAAAAATATATATGCTTTAATTTCTCTCACAACATGACGAAAAGAAGGTTGAATAAGAATCTTCAAGGCCAAGCTTTGAAGAGTTGGGATAGATGCACCATAAACAATTCACTAACTATGAGGATTCATATTTCATCTATCTTCAATAGAATAAACATCGGTAAATGGCCCCTCTTTGATTGAAAACTTGGAATACTCCATATTTACTTTGGTACTTTCCGTGGAAACATCAAAATAAGTATATTTTCAAGCATTTCTTTCACTAATTTGTAACCTTCTCACCCTTGTGCAGAGGAACCCGTTTTGAATCTTCTTGAAGTCATATGTCACTATAATACCTAAATTACAAAGCAAACAAATAATTAAGAGAGGAATGTTATTAAACTTTAAAGACTAAGTTAATTAAAATGATAAGTTATGTTGTAATTACCTTAGATTTAGTGCATGTGTCAAGCAATGAAGGGGTATATTATTCTTGTTCCACCAATCCACAAGTATTTGATGAACCACATTATAAAACTCCAAATTATCTTCCAATTGCATCTTCTTGTGCTTATAAATGACACATTTTACCTTCTCAATCATAGTATCCCACATGTTGTAAATCAAGTGAAGAGTAGGCTTATCTGTGTCACATTCTCTGAGCATGTCATAAATAGGTGAAGTAAATAATAGAATGTAGTCTACATCATCCCACCACTCTTCCTTCAACAAGGTATTCCTCACAAATAATGCCCCATGTTCTTCTCTATGAGCATTCCATTGACTACTAATTACCATGGATTGGAGACCTTGCTTAATGAGCTTAAACCTCCTGACCATCACAATAGAGGAAGCAAAGCGAGTCTCTGCAACATAAAGTAATTTCAAAGAAACAAATTCATTGAAAATAGCTAACGTCGTGGAGTGATTCATTATGAAATTCTTAATGATAACCGCATCACCGATGATGAGGCTAATCCAACTACATTTATCATAAACAACCAAATTACTCTCCACATTTTTCGCAGCACAAATGTTCTTCAAAGCAAGATTTAGAGTGTGTATTATGCAAGAAGTCCAATAAATTTGAAGATATTGTACTTCAATTATTTGCCTCGCTACCTTATAATTCAGAGCATTATCCGTTAGGATTTGAACCACATTTTTAGGTCCAACCTCTATAATTACCTCCTTCATCAATGAAGCAATGAAATATTTGTCCTTGGTTTTCCTCGAACAATCAACAGCCTTAAGAAACATAGGTAAACCTCCGATGACCGCCATAAAATTGATTAAAGGTCTTATCTGAGAATCACTCCAACCATCACTTGCAATCATCAAGCCATTCTCCCTCCACGTGCCTCTAATAGGATCTAACAAACATTCAATGTTTGCCTTTTCTCTTTAAAGCAATGTGGTTCTTAACAAGTTGTAGTCCGGTGGTAATTATTCGCGGCAAAAGCGCATGAGCTAAAATAGTAGGGGTTTCTTGCCAAGTTGAAAGGCAAGCCCCCAGAGTAAAACATTCAGACAATCTCGCCGTGTAATTGATCCCATGCCTTAACATTAAAAGCTTTAATGATCGGATTACCACTTTCACAAGTACTTTTCCTCCTCCTTTTTTATCCCAACACTTCTTGTATTTGATTGAAATTTATGCCTCTAAGAGATGCACTAGAAGGAGGTAAGAATTTTTTTTGGACAAGATTGTTTCGATTTCATTATCTATTCTTCCAACAATTTCTGAAACTCAGCAGTATCTTTATTTGTTACTTTCAAACACACCCATATACCCTCTCCTTTGAGTTTCAATAGGTGAGCCTTCGCCCTTGTATAAGAACCATTTTTGTGCTCACAAAAAAAGTTGCACTTTCATTTGAAATTTCCACCATTTTCACTAACTTTTTCTAATCTAGTTACAAATTTCCAAAGTGGCAATATGCATCATCCCCGGTAAAACGTTGAGGTGTGCTACTAGCACCTGTTAATGATGACGTATCATGTTCCCATATAATATAGTCAATACATATAATCATTAATCACTATACACATTATATATACACTAACATATTATAGACATTATATATACACTAACACATATTATACCAACAGGTACCACTACAAGGATTCAGAAAGGCTGTAGTGTACTTTCGTGTAGTGCGTATGTAGTGCAGACAAAACGACATAATTTTGTCCGCTTTCTTTTTAAAACTACATCGTTTTATCATATCATGTAAATTGTTATAAAAATTATAGGGATTAAAACAATGTAGTTTTAAGGAGAAAACGAGCAAAACGACATAGTTTTGCCTGCACTACATGCGCACTACACGAAAGTGCACTACAGCTCTCCCAAATTCCTACTACAATCAGTACATATGATAT
>JABCMJ010020856.1:0-20716 GCA_014822125.1 Arbutus unedo | reverse complement strand
TATATATATATATATATATATATATAATTTCATTCTAATAAGGGATCTTTTATTTTGCTACAATATAGATCTCTTATTTTGTAATCAAATTTTAATGATCCGAGTCGTTCAGTGTGTTTAAAACATATTTTTAAGGGTACTCGCTAAAAATCGGCTCAAAAAAATATCGATAAAGGCTTGATTTAAATAATTTTTGATAAATGCTAACAGAAATCGACTGGATCAAACATTTCTGAATAATATTTTGAGATAATTTTTCGCGTTTCCTCTTAAAAATATGTTTTAAACACATTGAACGATTTTTAAGTTTTCATCGTTAGATTGCTCCAAGTTTTCATCGTTAGATATTTAACATATAGTTATCAAATAATTTATATTTATATTCAAGATTATGGACATTCAAAAATATTCTAACGATCACTTATAAATCTAGATCCCTCTGTTTGTCTATACATACAACGATAATGTATAAAACTGTGTGAATTGAGTAAACATTACATAATGCATATTTCAGAAATATGATGCTTTTGAAGATGCCACCCAAATTGATTGAGACTAGAAAAATGTTTGAAAAAAAAATAAGTCATTTTTTAAAAGAATCTAAAAAAATATAAAATTATATCTAAAAATTAAAAGCAATTCACTAAATGTGAAAACAAATATAATTTTTTCTTTATTCAATTATTTTTTCGTATTTGTTATATTTTCATCAATTTTTTGAGATTTGTTGGTTCGTCTCAATAAAATGAATCTAAAAAGTATGAAATTATGTCCAAAAACTAAAAAAAAAATACTCTCAAAGATGAAAAATAAATCATGTTTTGGCTCATTTTTTATTTTTTCTAAACTTTTTTAAATTTTTGGACATAATTTTGTACTTTTTAAAATCTCTTGTCAAGACTAACCAACAATTAACAAAAAAAATTGATACAAAATAAAAATTATTAAAAAAATTAAATAAGAACAAAAAGACAATAATTAAAGAATTATTAGTCCAAATGGAAATAGCTAACTTTATCATATGTTGAAGTGGACAAAAAGATAACTTTGTCATGTTTACAAATAAAGTTCTAACATATAAATCAACACAGAACATTATCAGATAACATTATTTGATAATGTTATCTATGGCCTCTGCAAATAATATTATTTCGTTAGTGACCAATCAAAAAGTAATTTTACTTCAATTCTAGTGAGGAATTCGAGACCCAAGAGAATTGATACTGAGATTAAATCATAAAGTATATAGATAAAGGAGCACCCCTATAGTGAAAGGTACATGTTAATTCAGAGTTTTAGTTATTACTGTAATGTCTCAATTTCTCAGAACATTAATTAAATATTTTATTCAATTACTAAATCATTAGATTTACGAATTATAAAAATGCCCTTATTTCATTACCAAGATAAAATTAAATCAGAGTTTTAAAGTGCGAAAACAAAAATGACACAAATACCCCCTTACAGTTTATATTTTATTCAAAGTAAAGTAAACAAAGCTACTAAGAGTATGGTAGCCAAACGTCACCGTTGTTCTCCTCAACTGGTCTTGGTTCTTCAATCTTGAGTGGGATCTTGAACTGCTCCGTAACATCTGGTATGAAACACTAGGGGCAAAGAAGTTGCACCAAATAAGTTGTGACACTCAGTAGGAAAAAGTCACCAAAAAATTAACCCACAGATATAGATATATAACATGTCATAATATTCATGTAAAACATTAAAGTGCGTATAAAAGTCACGTAAATTCATCATGCCGTTGTTCTTTTAAATTTTTAAAAATACCCTTTTTCCCCGGTATTCCGTCTTACTCGACTGTCTAGCATAAAGTACTCGGTTTATATTGACAAGTCCTTACCAAGGCAAGGCAGAGACCTTCTATCGCCTACTTGAGTCAGTACCTACTTTACTCTAACTAAACCCAATCGAAAATGTGACTTCACCCAATCAGGTACCAACGATCCTTAGTCGTTTCCCTTTTACCAACTTAAGGTCGTTCAAGACAAGGCCGTCACTCCCTCGGAGCCCGGAGCTGTCGACACAGACGCACCCCGAAGTCACCTCCAACCGAATACACCCATCTCCTAGTTGAGGTTCTTAAACAAATGGGACGACGCCCGGTGGGACTCAACCCACATGGAGCAACACTTGGCACGATGGCCACCAATTCCATTTATCCATTTAACGAACCTACTTGTTCACTACAAGTTCCATCACTTTATAATGTTCACCTAGTACCCTTCGCTGCCGTGTTATGGAGGCATTTGAATCAGTGTCTCTAATCGTGGATTATAGATTTTCACATAATCACCAAATCATGTCATAATTCAATATATACGTTTACAACAGTTTATCTATGTACATTGGCATGACAGCCTCAACATCTTATCAGTACGACGACCATAATAAACCATAATTGGTACAACGGTCTAAACATGTTTATATCAAAATACAACAACACGTGATACACACAACTTATTATCAAACCATAAACACGAATTACAAACTCATTCACTTTAGGGTCAATGTATGGTGAAATGCGCACATGAATCTCCATGGAAACTCGTGATCATACAAAAAATATTCGTCGATGCCTGTGCCATGTGTTCATACAAAATAATGAGGGTTAGGGTCTGAATTTATTGTCCGGAAAGCCTAATTAGAAACTGCAAACTTTTTTGATTTTTCGTAGGTCGTTCAAGCAGCCTAGAACTCGCTTCAGCGGTTTTCTAATTTTTCGGGTTCTAGATTATAGTTTCAAAATCTCTAGAATCTGTCAAAAATATAATAAGCCACTTGAGCGAGCTTTCTTTTCTAGCAAATTTTGGTTTTAGGGTTCTTGATGCAAACTGTTTGATCCAAACCATAAAACAATGAGTTCAGGCATAAAACTAAAATTAAGACAACGCACAGAAGCTTCATGTATCATAGATCAAAAGCCCTAAAACTATTTCACGAATCAAATGATGAACAACATGGATTTCATACTTTAAGATACAAAACCAATCTTTTAAACATGAACCCTAAATAATGCTTTGATTTGAAATACACCAAAGTACCTACTATAAATCCTAATCTAAGGGTTAATAGTGGTTTCTCCCTACCTTGATCTTGACGATTAGCTAGCAAAAAAGTCTTGAATCGATCAAATAATAGATCAACAATGCTTCTCCCTCAAGAACAAATGAAGAACACCAAACTTCTCTCTGTAAACTTTCTCTGGTTTTTCCTTAAATGAGTGTGTATCATACAATGAACCTAGCCCCTCTTATTCTAATAATCATTCAGACATAATACGTGTAATCAACACCGTAAAAATCCTGTATAAATTTTTATTGCAAAATGTTTACCTACCATAAATGACATGATTGCAGAAATTTTGATATCTGAAATTTGAATAGGTCACTCAAGCTCGTTCAAGCAGTGTGCAAAAACAAAGATCGCTCGAGCAGCCTATAGCTCGCTCGAGTGGTCTCCCAATTTTCAAATGTTAAATTACATTAAAAAAAATCTAAACTATTAATAGAAAAAATTATTAATTAATAAGAATTCGTGGGTTATTACAATTACATTAGAGAGATTTATATAATCATCAATCGTATATTAATTTAATTATCAGAGTGTTTTCTTGCCACAATTAGAAAATTCTTTGACAATTTCTTATCTTGTAGATCAAAGGTTACGAGAGAAAAAGAAAATATTATTCCTACTAATAATTGAGATATTAACTTCTCAATTGGTTGAGCAAATCATCCACCCACAAGTAATTTTCATTCTTCTGTATATAGTACAAGTAGCTTGTACTATCATAATTTAGTTGCACTTGATCTAACATTTTTGAGGCTTTGACAACAGGATTAAATCAAAGAATCAATCGTAATAAATCCAAACGGGGCTTTAATTGTATACTTACGGACTGTAGGTATACATTATTCCCCAATTATTTTTGGAGAGATGGTGACCCATGACTCGGAAAATCATCGTTTATAATTATCAATGTGAACGTAATTCAAAAACGCGTAATCTCGATCCGAAAATGACACTCATAAATTATTCTCTCTCACGCGTAGTCACCTGCTACTTAATTTGGTACTCCATCCATATGGTATACAAAAACATTAATTAATTTTTAAATAAGGATAAAAAAATAATCAGATAATAATCTAACAATTATTACATGCTAGATAACTCCTAAATAAAAAAAAAGTTTCAACAAAAACAAAAATTTTGTAGGATTGTATGAACAATAAATGGTTGCATGGAATTTTTGTTGGAGCCAGCTTTTCTTTATTTAGGATTTATTTAGCCTCTATTAATTATTAAATTATTGTCTTATTATTTTTTGTCCTTTTTTGAAAATTAATTAATTTTTTTTATTCTGTATCAATTTTTTATGGTTATTAGTTCATCTCGATTTCAAAAAAATATAAAATAATGTCCAAATACTAAAAAACAATTTAGAAGACATAAGAAATAAGCTCGAAACAGAGCTTTATTAAAATTATTTTTATTTTTAGTGATTTTTTTAGTTTTGAACATAATTTTATATTTTTTAAATTTTTTTAATCAAAAAGAACCGATAAACCATAAAAAATGACACAAAAATAACAAATACAAAACAAATTGAATAAACACAAAAAATAAAGATTATTTACTTTTAGTTAATTGTAAGGGTAGTATAGTAATTTAAATACGAGAAGAATAAATATTATATAACAGAAGGGTATTTTAATAACTTTGTATAATAAGGACAAAAAAAGAATGCATGAAACCAAAATTGGTGTGCAAAAATCAATTTCTGACTTTTATTCTTAACATAAATTCTGTGGTCATGCTTAACTCAATTTGTCTTTCATATTACATCAAAGTGTGGACTTTTGATCCTAGAAAAATTTGATCGTATTTGGTTCACTCCCTTGTTTGATAAATTTCTCCGTAGATCAGGATTTGTAATATTAAGAGATTATTAAAAATTGTGTTATATATTTGGTTATACTCGAGATAGAATTAATAATAGTACTAAGTTGGTGTTTGTTTACAAAAATGAGAGATGGATTAAATTACGTATTTTCCAAAATTGCCGTCACCTAGAATGTTTAATTATTTATCTTGATCATTCCAAAAGAATTAAAAAATAGAGTTTATGGTAAAAATAAATAAAAAATGAGCAATCTCTTAATTTTATTTATATATTTATCTCTTTAGAAATAAATAAAAATAGAATATGGGCAATCTTGTTTGTCATGATAAGGACAGGAATGAACAAATTATAATATGAGCAGATTGTAGCAAGAAAATGAAGTAAAAATTGAATTTGGTCTGACTTGATTGTTTGATTATTTTTTCATTTTTATGTGAAATTTTTTTGCAATTTTTTACTTTTTGCCAACTTTTTGTAGATTATTAGTTCATCTTAACGAGAAGTTTTAGAAAAATTATAAATATTGGATCAAATCTGAAAAAATTTCAGAAAAGAGAATAATAATAAAAAAAAAAAAAATTTTTTTGTACTTATTCATTGTCTTTAGTGATTTTGTTTAGCTTTCGAACATAATTTTATACTTTTTAGATTCATCTCGTCGAAACAGACTAATAATTCACAAAATGACAAATGTGAAAGAAATTGAACAAGATCAACAAATGACCAAAAGATAAAATGAAAGGACAATAATGTCACTCTATACACACCATTTTCATCCAGCTTACATGGTATTGCTAATACCCCTAGTGAGGGGTTTAGCAATCCCATGGCTTTACTTATCCTCCCCATTTTGCAAAACAAACACACACTACTTATGCTCATGAAATTATTAATTTCATTCCAAGTCCTAACCGGTTTATCAAATGGGGCCTTAGTTCATTTATTAATTTCATTCCAAGTCCTAATAAATCTTACTGTCCACTAATAGTGAACTTAATTAAAACCAGGTCAAAAACCCCGTACAAACTAGCTTTAGAAGAATTGGCGAAGGTTTTGAACTTCGAAGAAACAAATTATTGTAAGTTTGGACCATTGGCCAAACTTTTTGTGATTCATTCTTTTTCAACAAAAAGAATGAGGTATTTTTAATTCGCATTAAACGAGGGTGAACAACATATATAATTCTCACTTTAAATAGAAAACTAATAACCTATTGTGCACAGTGCACAAAAAGATCTCCATATCTCAAATGGAGAGGGCCAAAAGATTACCCCAATCCTTTACTCTTTGGGTCACTCAAAGAATATTCGCAAGGCATGTGAATTCTTCCTTTATCAAAAGTCTCACCCAGAGTACATACAAATCTAATTTTCCAATTAATATTGGAGTGGTTAGAATTATATATACGTTTAGGGTTAAGAGACCACCAGAAGTAACTATCAATTGCCCAATGGGATGAAATTTCCACTTTGCAAGAATTCATGAATAATTGAGCTGTCATAGTTTACTGCATATATAGTTTAAGATAATAATAGGAGACTTTTTGAATTTGGCTATTTAGATATTCATAATTCAAAAAAAAAAAATATAGTTTCTTTTTATCTGTATAACATGATAAGAAGGTATCTCGAAAAGAATAATTTTTTTCTTATAAATCTCAACCTTTCATTCTTGACATCTAACGGTCTAAAAATCTATATAACAAATCAAGACGGTATGGAACTCTCAAAAGATATTTTCTCAACAACGTTTGAAATTATTTTCATAAAAAATAATAAAAAATACATTAATGTTCATCACTCTCTCTGTGCGTGCAAAATTCTCATGCAAAATATTTTTTTGTCACAATTAATATTAAGTGACGCAGAATAATTTTATTAAGATTGTTACTATAGATATCTTTTTTACCGTACACATGCGCATCATCATTTAATTGATCTCTCTCTTCATTTCAAGCCAGTTTTCAACAACCTCATTACAAAATACAAACAATGTGTTTTTCTATTTATTTTTATGGGTTTTTGGGGCAATTTTAATTAAGTTATCTATTGGGAGGTTAGGACAACACAATAATTATACTGGGGTTAAATTCAGAAAATAAACATATCGATTATTGAATTATTAAATAAAACTTTTATAAAAATAAATTAAGTTAAGATCATTTAGACCAAATTATATGTGAGGTTTTTCACCTTTATTAATTGCATGTCACATTTAGGAATGAGGAAAATATCCCTCAAATTAAAAATGTGCTCTAATCTCATTGCTTACCATTTTTGAGTAATTTGGGAATTTCCTCCTAAGTTATTGGCATTATCCAACACAATAAGGTCAGGTAAACAGGTTGCTCAAATCGATTAAAATTCTACAACAAAAATTATTTATGGCGATGAAATTGAAAGATGAAATATAATTTCGTCACCAAATAGGTATATATGGTGACGAAAAAAATATTTTGTTGTCTTTTTAAAAACAATTGCGAGGAATCTATTTTCCTCGCTAAAAGTACAACGTTAGCGACGAAATTTTATTTTTCGTCGCTAAATGTGTCATTTGGTGACGAAATATATATTTCCTCACCACATGTATGCATCTAGTGACAAACTATATTTTTATCTCCAAATAGGTACTTTTTTGCGAGAAAAATAATATTTCCTTGCCAAATGACATATTTAAAGATAGAAATAATATTTTCTCGCTCAAAGTACGTATTTGGAAATGAAAAATAAAGTTTTTCATCACATGAATATAATTGACAAGAAAAAGAAAATTCATCGCAAAATAACATATTTGGAGACGAAAAATAATAATTTTGTCGCTAAAGGAAAGACATATTTCACTGTTAAAGGTACCAATTTGGTGACGATATATATATATATATATATTTTGAGATTAATCGCGAACCCAAAATAAAATTTTGTTAATGAGAGAAAGTGATGATGTGTTATTTCAATGTGTAAATCTAAGAAAAGAAATGTCAAACGATATAGTTTTGATCGTTGCGCCACACATATCACCCACCCCTCTCCCAAATGGAGTAGGCTTAGATTATAGTAACTAAGTTTGGGTTCTTTAAATTAGCCATGTGAGATAAACTGTAAAATTTTTTTGGATTATAGTAACTAGTTAGTTTGGATTCTTTAAATGAGTTATATGCAAGGCCGGCTCCGGGGTAAGTCCCGCAAGCCCTCTGGGCAACCTTAGCACGGAGTATTAAATTTTTTTATTTTTTTATAAATATAGAAAAAATGAATAGAAATCTATCCAAAAAAATTTATATTAATACTAAGTGGACAACTAAGTTGAGGTCGGATTTGGACAATTCAAATGTTGGGCCTGGTATTGGTTATGTGAGATAAACTGTAACATTTTCTTCACGAGCAGTTTGGTAGGATATTAAGGTGTGTATACATGTATAGATTGAGAAGGTGAGGGGATTGAATCTGGTTGAGATTTGATCACGCAAGGTGAACTCATCCAAAATCAAATCTCAACTTAAACAATCCCTTATTGTAGCTATAATATTTATCTTATTTATTGGTAAATTATATCGGCCCGTCACCTTTAATTTTTTAATACAAGAAAATTGAATAATAATTTTTTAACATGAATGACTTTTGAGTTATGGATCGAGTACAGGCGTACTTTAAAACTGATCCATTACATTTATCAATGTTTAATTATATATTTTTAGTATAAAACAAGTTACCAGAGTAAAGGTAATTTGAAAGTTATTTATATGACATGAATTTTAGGTTTAAAAGTCCTTACCGTTCAGAATATAAGACAAACTTCACTTACCCTCCTTAGTTTTGCTTGATGTGCAAATACACCCCCTCACTTTCGATTATCAACACATTAATTCGTGTGGTTTGCGATGTGCGGTTTACCTTACAATGGTGTAGCCTTAAAGTGAAGGATGGGGTTCCACTAAGAAAAACTTCTTTTGTTTTGATTTGATCCCTATTTTACCTCCAGATGTCCAATTAACTACTAGGGTTCTGTGTATTTTTCATTGATACATTCTGAAGCAATATGCAGAGGAACTTAAGCTTTGTAGTCCTTTTATTTTTGGAGAGTTCAATGGAACTTTCTAAGAGCGAACTTGAAATTAGAAAACGACTCGCCTCAAACTTGTACACCTTAAATTTTCCATCAAAACAAATCAAAAGTGCAATCACGTGCCTAAGTGGTGAGTATACAATTTTTCAAGACCAAAAAACCTCTAAAAATATTTATATCTACAAAAAGTGTCACTATCTCTCTCTCAAATCTTCTGCAAATCACTCATTCATCATGCCCAATTAACCTATATATATATATATATATGTGTGTGTGTGTGTGTGTGTAGTATATCAATATCTATGCAAGATGTATATCAATATGTGTGTATTTATGTCCGCAAACTACATGAACTTATATGTTGGTAAACGAATATAAGGGGTGTATGCGTACATGGATCGAACCTTAGGGGTGTAAGTGAAATATTTGCACCTTCGAATATATGAAAATTGTGTGAAAATACAAAATGGGGCATAACCGTTACAATCCAATGGCAAATATCGTAATTTCCACAGAAAACTAGGACAATTTCACTTCCGTCATCCGCAACCCCCAATCCCGCTGCAGGAAACCGCGCGTTTTTCATTCCCCAGCGTCCCCTTCCATATAAAAACCATTGGAACTGTCTACAACTGATACAGAGAAACGAATTTAGGAGAGAAAACTATAGATACATATATATAATTCGATCGATCGAGAGAGGGAGAGAGAGCGATATTGCATGGAGTTGCTAAGGGGATTTCCTCTACTGGCACAGCAATTCCGAGCTCTGTTCACCAAGAACCTCATCCTCTCATGGCGGAGCAAGCGATCCACATTCCTCCAACTATTCTCCTCGCTCTTCTTCATTTTCCTCCTATTCTTCATTCAGAAGGCTCTTAACGCTCGATTCTCTTCCACGACGACCTTCGAGAACGTCTTCGATCCGAATGCCCTCGTATCCCCTCCGATTCCGCCGTGCGAGGACAAGTTTTTCGTGAAGCTTCCGTGCTTCGACTTCGTTTGGAGCGGCAATAATAGCGCCAGAATTCGATCGATTGTGAGTCGGATTATGGATAATAACCCTGGGCGACCAATTTCTTCCGACAAGGTAGCGGTTCGGTTTTCAAGTTTTTATTTTATTTTTTAAGTTTTTGAAATGCAACAGTAGCGTTTTACGAATTGGCATAAGGGCTTTTTTTGGGTTTTTTTTAATAACTTTTTATAGCTTTTGGTAGGTAAAAAGTACTAGCAAGAAATATGAATCAATGATGAGCAATTTTTTTAAATCATTTTTGTGTCTTTATTGAATTTGTTTCAAGACTCTTAAGTTTGACCATTAGTTGAAAAGTTTCACTAATAACGCAAAATTTTAAAGAAAAAATTTATTTTTTATTTTTTAGACATCCCAATTTCCCATATAAAGAGTTCAGTTGAATTGAAAATTTGCAACTTTATGTCAAAGGCTGTAAAAAATCATATAGACTGTAGGTCTGCGGCTTTCAATTTTTCAAGTTTTTTTCCTATTTGTAGAGCCAGCGTTAGAATGTTTTGTTTGGTGAAATAGCCTTAGCATGTTAACCATAAGCAGCAGCTTGTCAATCCTTTGGGTCTCAATCAATTTGGGGTAGATGTAGTTCCATTTCAGTACCCTCAGATCATGTCCACTGGTAACTTGATCGAATGGATAGGAAAAGCCAAATTCTGGAAGTTAACCGTGTCCAAATGTCATATGTTAACAATGGTGCTCCGACATTGGAACATTTGGTCATATTATGAGAGATTGAGAAACAAAGAGGCTTGCCAATTCGGCAATTGCTAAACCTTAGCATTGACAGAATTTGTCAGTTTTAGTACACTGTGTCTGTGTCCCAACTCGTCATATCCTATATTTTAGAAAATTTACATGTGGGTGTCATGTTCTTGTCATGTCGCATATCCATGTTGGCGCTACTTAGCCTAGACCTGTTGAGCATTACCTTCAGCACGTGGTACATGGGTATAGAGATTCCTCCTTTGCCGTGCACAATTTGACATTTATGTCTCCTCATTTAGTTGCACTCTCGTGTTGCCTCTAATTAGCCCTTAGTACAATCCTGTAATCGTTGATATGCATGATCTCTTATGTAGTCTTTTCCTCGTAATGTATCCTGAGAATCATTTGCTTCTTTGTCAAGTCCTTGTAATCCTATGTCCTTGTTATGATAGAAACAACTGTCACCTCCTCCACATCCCAGGGCTTTGTGATTTAAATGTCACATCTATATCTTGGTATATGCATCCTAATTTACAACAATTGAGATATATATCTTCAAATGTCTTGATAACGTGGTGATATTACAACTTATTTTTGTGATCTTAGTACAGCTCTCTCTACACTTGTTTTACATTACTCACTTCCCTACTTTACCCGTTCTACTTGTTATTGTTGTGTCCATTGGCATCTGAGATGAAAAGGACCGGTGAAGATTTTGAGCATTTTGTATCTGGTTTCAAGAATAGCTAACTAATAGCTTTTACCAAAAATGCTTTTCTAATCATGTCCGAATTACACAGATGGAAAAATTTAATGTTCGTGTAGGTATATAACTGCAGTTAATTCCCTACTGAGCAGCCTTTGTCCAAATTACGATGGGGAGTAGGGGTTCAACGTAGATCCATTTCTACTAATGAACTCTTAGATCCGTCTTCTTAAAGGTCGAACTGTAAGTTACATCCATTGACCCACTGCAACCCTCCTTCTATCCTGGGCTAAGGACCGACAGAGTACAAGATACAGCATCACACAGATATAGATGAAAGTTGTAATTTCATAACTGTTGAAGGAACGAACCCCAATATCACTGGTTTACTCTTCTGTCTTTGTTTGTGCAGGTTATGTCATTTAGAACTAAAAGTGAAGTGGATGACTGGCTTTTTAGCAATCCTATGACTTGCCCTGGAGCTCTCCATTTTTCGGAGGAAAATGCTACTGTAATAAATTATGGTATACAAACTAATTCTACTAGTGTTGAAAAGCGAGGGCACTTTGAAGATCCCACATTCAAGTTCCAAATTCCTCTACAATTTGCGGCAGAGCGTGAAATTGCAAGGTCATTGATTGGAGGTAGTAAATATATCACAAGTTCTTTATCCTTTTTCCAATATCAATATGCATTTTTCGTGTTGTAACTTTGACATCTCCAGTTGACTAAATTCATTACTTAATCTGACTCCGTACACCTCAGATCCAAACTTTAGCTGGGTTGTCAATCTGAAGGAATTTGCACACCCTGCACTGGGGTCTTTCTCTGCTGTGGCTACAATAGGACCAACCTTTTTCCTTGCGATTGCGATGTTTGGCTTTGTATTTCAAATTAGTTCGTTGGTCACAGAGAAAGAACTTAAACTTCGCCAGGTATTGACTTGTTACACCGTGTGAACATGGAACAAAAAGTGCGTTTCTTGTCCTTGCAGAACAACTTTCAGTATTTTAATGTCACTTTTCCTTTGCAGGCAATGACTATGATGGGTCTTTATGATACCGCCTATTGGTTCTCATGGCTCATGTGGGAAGGAATTGTCACTCTTCTTTCATCACTTCTCACAATTCTCTTCGGGATGATGTTTCAATTTGATTTTTTCTTGCACAACGGCTTTGGAGTTGTGTTTCTTCTTTTCTTTCTGTTCCAACTAAATATGGTAATCTATTGTCTACCGATATAAAACTTCCATTCATTTTTTGTCGAGACAATGTCATCTAGTCCGCATGAAGGAAATCTCATTTTTAGGAATCGTTGTGATTGATCTCTCTTTCATGGCTAGATCGGTGTTGCCTTCATGCTTTCGGCCTTCATGGGCAAGTCATCTTCATCAACAACTGTGGGTTTCTCCATATTTATTGTCGGTTTTCTAGCTCAGGCAAGTTAGCATCTTTTGCATCTTCAAGTAAATGTTACTGACCCAGTCAGGATAATAGATCTTTTTCTTTTCAGATTATTACACAATTTGGATTCCCCTACAGTTCTAACTACTCTAGTACCTATCGGTCAATTTGGTCTGTGTTTCCACCAAACCTTCTCGCTGAAGGAATTAACTTGCTTTCTGGTGCAACTGCCACTCCTGAAGATCCTGGAATCAGTTGGAGCAGAAGAGGGAAATGTGCACCAAATGATACAGAGTGCGTGATGACACTAGTATGTACATTTATGCAACTTAATTCCCTTCCATCTTTTTATTTATTCTGTGCTCGATACAGAGTGCATGATGACATTAATATGTACACTTGTGCAACTTAATTCCCTTCCATCTTTGTGTTTATTCTGTGCCCATGAGCATGCTTGTACTTCTCATTCTCGTTTGGCACTTTTATCTTCAGCAAAGCTTTTCATGTTTTTGGCAGAATGGAATTTATATATGGCTCGTATCAACATTCCTTGTGTGGTTTGTTTTGGCAATCTACTTTGACAATATTATCCCAAACTCTTCTGGTGTAAGAAAATCATTGGTGTACTTCTTAAACCCTGGATATTGGACAGGAAAAGGTGGAAACAAGGTGGCAGGTAATCGATTTTTTTCTAATTATCTATTTTCATTAATTCTCTTGGTTGGTTGTTACTGGTGAACTAATTGTTCATCTTTTCTTCTTTTAGAGGGAGGCATCTTCAGTTGCATAAGTTCAGTTCCCCCACTGGAAGATGTCACTCCAGATGATGAGGACGTACATGAAGAGGAAAGCACAGTGAAACAAGCAGCAAGTGAAGATGTAGTCGATACAAATATTGCTGTTCAAATACGTGGTCTTGTGAAGATGTATCCCGGTACGACAAAGATTGGTTGTTGTAGATGTGAAAAGACCTCGCATTATCATGCTCTTAAGGTAACATTGTCCTTTCACCTTGTGTGCTTAGTATGTTTTAGGTTTATCCTAAGGTAAAAATGTCCTTTCAAAATAATGCGCTTAGAAAGATCTAAGGTGAAGTTTATGGGGAACAGGAGTTATAGCTCAAACAAGCACTCCATTGTGCTCAAAGTGTGAGGTTCCACTAGTAGGGTTCTATGACAGCCAAACCCACCCCCCCCCCCAACACACACACACACGTACACACAAAAGGGGTATACAATTACGAGTGAGCAAATATAACATGGACCTTCTTCCAGGGCTTATGGGTGAACTTTGCAAAAGATCAGCTATTTTGTCTCCTTGGACCCAATGGAGCTGGAAAAACTACTGTAATTAACTGTTTGACTGGAATTACACCAGTGACAGCTGGAGATGGTAATGATTTCTACATCAGGTTTCCATGTTCATGAGTTGGGATTTATTTGGAGAAACGCATCCGAAAACTTACCAAGCATAACATGTCATTTTTACAGCATTTATATATGGAGATTCTGTTCGGAGCTCTGTTGGCATGTCGAATATTCGAAGAATCATAGGAGTTTGTCCCCAGGTAACTCTTGCTTATTTCTTTTCTGTTTCTTTTCAATATCGCAACTCTTGTAGAGTTGATTTTCCTAGTATTTAGGGATCAATTTGGAAAGAAAAATTGATTCTGTTACACTATTTGCAGTTTGATATTCTTTGGGATGCTTTGTCTGGTCAAGAGCACCTCCACCTGTTTGCCGGCATCAAAGGCCTCCCCCCAGCTTCAATTGAATCGGTGCGTGCTTTAAAAAGGAAACTTATTTCCTTGATAATTTTCAAATTAGGTATCCATTTTGGATTGATTTTATATGAACACGAATCCCTTTTCCCAAACCCAGGTTGCACAGAAATCATTAGCAGAGGTAATGCTCACCGAGGCAGCCAAAATGAGAGCCAGTAGTTACAGTGGAGGAATGAAACGCCGGCTTAGTGTTGCAATTGCCCTTATTGGTGATCCAAAGCTAGTCATATTAGATGAACCGGTATGTCAGAAAATCTTCATTCCTTTTACAGGTTCACAGAAATAATTTGTAACACCAAAAGTTTCCTTAAATTTGCAGACGACTGGTATGGATCCTATAACTCGGAGGCATGTGTGGGACATAATTGAGGATGCAAAGAAAGGACGTGCCATTATTTTAACAACCCATTCAATGGAAGAAGCTGATATTTTAGGTGATCGCATAGGAATCATGGCAAAGGGTAGGCTTCGCTGCATTGGAACCTCAATAAGGTTGAAGTCAAAGTTCGGAACGGGTTTTGTTGCCAACATAAGCTTCTCTGGAGTCTCAAATGGAACTCCTGTTAGAGCGGATGATGAGATTGATGCGAAACATGAGCCGGTGAAACAGTTCTTTAAAGATGTGCGTTTGATGATAGCTTTTGGTTACAATTTTTTTCACTCCTAACTATTTGTACTATGTGATTTTGACCTGCATATTTTATCATGACAGCATTTGAATGTTGTACCGAAAGAGGAGACCAAGTCATTCCTGACCTATGTTATTCCCCACGACAGAGAGGGGCTACTGATGGTATCACTTCTTTAACTGTTTTAAGAGTTTTAGTGTCTGCTTATTTGAAATTTAAGATTCATTACTGTGAAACTGTAAATGAATCAAGGAAATAACCATGCTTGCATCAGTTTTGACCCTTGACTCGTGACTTCATAAACATAGCATAGTTCAAAACTCAACTTCAATACATTGACCCAATCCTAATTTGGCCATCAATTTCCGAATTCGTTAAGGCTGTATTTAGTTCCTGAAGTTTTGAATCTTCAAGTTGTGATTAGGTCTTAGATTTGTGACAGGATTTGCGGAGGTGAAAAGAAAAGCAAAAGGAAAATCACACAAAAAAAAAAAAAATGAGAGAGATTCACAAATCCCTTTTGTCTTCTTTCTTCTTTCTTTCTTTTTTATGTTTTTCTTTTCTGTTTGAACTTATCCTCTTCTGGTGGGGAGGCATTGCTTTACAGGGATTCATGGTTCCATTGTTGTAATGCAATTTCATAATTGCCATGTTCTAGTTTTGAAGGTGTCATTCTCATGTTGTTTTTGTATTTATTTAGGTTTCTGCAAAACTCTCCCTAGGCTTTTGTGTATGGGTCTTGTAAATCCACAAAGGTTTCACTTTTTTTTTTTTACTACTACATCCTTGTAGAATTTCTTTGCGGAGCTCCAAGACAGAGAAAGAGAATTTGGCATAGCGGACATCCAACTCGGTCTTACGACTCTTGAAGAAGTTTTTCTAAATATAGCACGGCAAGCAGAGCTGGAAAGCGCTGCAGCAGAGGGGAGCTTAGCAACTCTACCTTTGACTTCAGGGACTTCAGTTCAGGTATGCAATAGTTTACTCTATCTGAACTGTGTACTAAGAGCATCTCCGATGGTGGAGTTGCTAAATATGTAGTTTTTGTGGGGTTAGAGCAAGTTTACCGTTGGTGCCAAAATGACATTGGTAAAGTTATTTTTTGGCTTGTGATAGTTAAAGAAAGCTTTTTCAATGACTTGCTCTTGGTTGTTCATCAAGAATTTTTTTGTATTAGTATGCCAATGGCATGTTATTTGAGCTGCTATATTTAGTTATAGCTAACTTGATGCCTCATATGACACTTGATTACCAAATGATATAGTACTTCTTCAATCTATTCCTTGATAGCCCATGAAAATGGGAAATAGGGATTGACTTTTTTGTGAAGAAAACAGGAAAAATAGCATCTCACCTCTGGAGGTGGTCTTAGAGAAAGTCTATCACATGGCCATTTAGCTTGCCAAAGCCAATAGTTGGCTGTAAATTTCAAAAAATTGATGATCCGCTGGTGAGCCATTCATGCTTCCGATTTTGGCAAAGCTGTCTTTGCTGCGAATCTTATTCCAATAATAGCTTTTGTCAAAATTTGATTGTGAGAATGACTTACCGGTGGAGCACTCACTTTCCAAGTCTGCTGCCAAGTTTTAACTTTGGCAGCCTAAAGGGTATGGGGTGGACTTGCTCTTACTATGCAGATAGCTATTCTATGATATAGCAATGGGTAGTGATAAATTGGTATACAGTAGTAATTTTGTTCAAATGCTGTGATGCTATTTTACTTTTCTCGCCGAAAGGTCAAACTGTAGTCAAATAAATCAAAGCATATATGGTTATTTGTGGCACCAATCTAGAGATGGTCTTTACAAACTCAAATAGTATGCTACTGGTTTGTAACTTCATGGCAAATATAGCAACAGCAAGCCATTGGGTAAGTTTCAAAATTTAGCTCGTCATAATTGATTTCAGTTTTTTGGTTCCATTCGAAATCATTATATGCAGATACCTGTGGGAGCAAAGTTCGTATGGATTCCAGGAACCGAGTCTGCAGAGAACCCTAGGGGTACTATGGTGGAGGTATATTGGGAGCAAGATGAGTCAGGTGCCCTCTGCATCTCCGGTCACTCACCTGAAACTCCGTTACCACCTCATGTTCAACTACCAGTTTCTTCAACCACGGCTTCCCGTGGAAGTATCCTGGGCCGACCCAGACCAAATTTAGGAATTGTGATTGATCCTAATCAAATTCAACAGTGAGGTCTGGACAATATAGTTTGCTTTCGAAATCAGAGGTCTATATAGGTTCTGAACATTGTAATGAAGTTGGATATTGATCATGTAGTGGCTCTCTCATTCTTGTATCCTCATAGGTATTCAAATTTTGGCTCCAAGAATAAAG
The DNA here is from genome assembly GCA_014822125.1 of Arbutus unedo. Classification (NCBI taxonomy): domain Eukaryota; kingdom Viridiplantae; phylum Streptophyta; class Magnoliopsida; order Ericales; family Ericaceae; genus Arbutus; species Arbutus unedo. The sequence continues at coordinate 3,139 of JABCMJ010020856.1, read as the reverse complement.
TTGTTGTATTGATGCCTCTCTTCTTCTTCATTTTTTGGTTGTTGTTGTTGGGGGGATTTTGTGCACCAATTATAAATAGTTCGATGCACATCCATTTCATTATTTTATGGGGACATTTCATTCATCGGACAATTTTACACACATGTCTAGATTTGTGCAGCAAAATATGTGTGTCCGGATGGGCAAAGCGGGTGAGTCTAGTCAGTTGACCTCACGCGGATACGCCCTGGTCCACTGGGAAAAAAGAACGCATTAGCAAATTATTCCGATGTCTCTTTCTGAAATTCTATTAGATTTTGATGAATTTTGACACACGTAAGAGCTTTGAGATGTGAGATTCCAGTCAGGACAAAGAATATTCTACTTTTCAGTCACCGTTGCCATCGCTGTCAATCCAACCTCAGGTTCATCCCTTTCTATATCAAATGTTCATAGCTTCAAACATGCTCTTAAAGGGTAAATATGGCACTTTATATCAATTTGTGTGGCAGCAATCTTTACATGCTTCGTGTCACATTAGAGCATCTCTAACAAAGAAAGATGTCAAATCAAATGTGGCAATTTAGTTTTTAAAAAAATTGTATCAAAATTAATTTCAACAAAAATGTTAAAAGTATTGTCAAATTTTACATGGCAATTGAAAAAGACTATTTGATGTCAAATTTGATATAAACCGTCAAATGTCTTTTTGCTTTAAATGTCTCAACCTCAAATGTGTTTTTGCCTCAAATGCCACAATTTGTCATCTTTGTTGGAGATCAAAAAGTTTAAATGTCAAATTGTCAAATATGTCATTAAAAAAATTTGACATATTGGAGATGACCTTTTTTTTAAACATTTGTTAGTTTTGCATCAAATTTTATGAATTATTGATTTGCCTTGGTGAAAATAATTTACGAAATTTAAAATTATGTCTAAAAACTAAAAAAAAGTTTACTAGGGACAAAAAATAATCTAAAAACACTCTTGTTTTTTATTTTTTTGTCTTTTTAAAAAAATTTTAAATTTGATTTATTATTTATAATATTTTTAAAAAATTTTACCGAGACAAATTAATAATTCACAGAAAGTTGACAAAAAATAAAAAAATTGTAAAGAATTATCAAATAAGAATAAAAAAATTCAAAAAGAAAATTAGTACAAACCTATAAATTTATAGTATAATTTTAGATTTCATCTTATACTATGGATTTTAAATTTTAATAGGAAAAAAAAACCTTAATTGTACTATTTATAAAATTAAAATGATGGCTTTATGTTATAACTACTTGAATACCTACATAAGGCGTCTATGTTTTTTTTTCCTTCTCCTACGAATTCTAAGTCTTTAGAAATATTTGCACATTAATAGCTGGACAATTATGTAATTAATATGAAGAGTCGTCGAGCATAAAACCTTAATTTATGTATTTCCAATTAATTATCAAAATTTTGATATCAATATGTTAGAATTAGCAAAAATATATACATGTGCTATGCGAGGTTGAAAGAAGATATAATATCAAAGAAAGACAAATGAAAAATAAAAATTGCACTGAAGTGATTTAAAATGGTATTGTTGGATTGGTTTATTTCGCAAAGATTGAAATTGAGTGTGAGCTTGTTAGAAAAAATTTATAATTATTTTTTTTTAAAATAAATTGATAGTTTAACGGCCAACAACTCCTAGTCATTTGTGTTATCTATTCGTTTACCTCAATGAAGAGCATTTTTCTCAAATGTTAACGCGTGATTTAGTCAAACTCAGAAAATAAGAAGATGAAAAGTCAAGAAGATGAAAAATTTCTCGAATAATAAATTTAACGACAAACCTATATTCGATGATTCTTGCCAGGATTCAAGTACATCAAACAAGTCAACTAGCTACAATTGTGACTACAAACTATGGATGCAAGCTAAGTATAACCACTGGATAATCTATTGCTAATTTTACTGAGATAAACTAAGCAACGGATTTGGGGAGCTGTAGTGCACTTTCCTATAGTGCATGTGTAGTGCGGGCAAAACGACATGTTTTGCCCATTTTCTCCTTAAAACTACATGGTTTTAATCCCTATGATAAAACGATGTAGTTTTAAGGAGAAAACAAACAAAACTATGTCGTTTTGCCCGTACTACATATACACTACAAGAAAGTGCACTACAGCTCTCCTGAATCCCTAAGCAACATAGTGAAAAAAATATGCTTCTTTGAATTTTCTTATCCGGATCCTTCTTCTTCAATATTCTCCATTATTTATAGGCAAAAGTGAGAACTGCTCCTTTATAACTGCTTTGTTTTTTTCCGCTTCAATTCTTGAATTCTCTAACTCTCTGACCTTCGATCCTTGGTTGGATCACGGTTATTTGCTCATATTGTATGTTAGCCCTCGTTGCAGGCCTTTCCTCTTCGTTTGACACGTCCCATGGGCACGAATTGGATTGCATCCCTTAGGATTGCCTTATTTTGCTCTCTGAAACAATTTAACCGTCAATAACTGTCTCATCCGTGAATCGATATCGCGTTGCGTCCTAATTATGTTATTTTGATTGTGTGTGTGCATTCCCACAATTTGTTCCGCGCCCAACATGATTTACGGCTTAATTATGCCGGTGGACTTTCAAACTCTCCACTTTCTCTCCATCTTGGAATCATGGGTGCATGTAACTGCCCACTCTCTTTTTTCTCTCTCGAACTTCCTCTGCGAACCGTTCACATTCTTCTATAGATTGTACACCTAGTTTCGAATGTTAACCAAACCCTAAAACAATTTTTTGTTATTGAATCTCGCATTCTTATGAACCATGAGCCTTTTGATATTTTGAACCAACTCCTTGGTGCGTGGGATGACAAAATTTCCTCTCTTGACTCATCCATAGAAATTAGTTGGGATCTTCCAATAATTCCTCCCCCTTCGAACGTCGTCCAGATAATAATGGATGGTTCTACTCTCCCTAAAGGCTTTCATCATTCTCGTTTGAAGGTAATGAGTCACTGCCATCTCTCATTTTTTAACACCAATGTGTTTTTCAATTGAATAGATGCAATGTACTCCTCCTCTACATGCCCCAGTTTCCTAGGTGTTGTGGAAGCAGAGGAGACCTCAAAGCTCTTGGGGTACAAACTGTGATGTCCTGTCCCACATCGAAAGTCTACATG